>PVJO010003797.1:58812-118061 GCA_004026905.1 Hystrix cristata
TTTTTTGCATCTCCATCTTGAGGCCCGTCCTTCTTCAGATGTGCCTCCAGCCACAATTCTGATGTCTTTATTTTTGTGCCCACTTCCTCGAGAGCCTGGTCCCGCTCTGACTGTGAATTAATTTCTAATTTAGCTACCTATAATACTGTATCTAGAAAATATATCTCCCTCTAAGTCCTCTACCATTTACAAGTGTCTTAAATATTTTCTATACATATTTTAAGGACTGCATAAGACAATGTCACATCCTGTTGGCCTTTTCTGATAGGAAGAGGGGCTGGGACCACAGGTTTTCTGCGGCTCTGGGGCTAGGTCATTATGACAGGTTTGTCGTGTTGCTGGCCGCCTCTCTCTCTGGAGCTTTAGTGAGTGGAGCAGGCCTTTTGTTTGTTTGCATTCATTGGCGTTTCCAGGTGCCGTCTTCTTCATCATGCAGCTTAGGATGTGTTACACAATGAGAAAACCCGGGAGCTTCCTGCAGTGTTTTTTTTCAGTTCCCAAGGTCCCTAGCTGAGCGGACTTTCACTCTCCACCCTTCAGAGGTTTGTGTTTGTGGAAGTCCGAGCCAGCCCACAGGCCATCCCGGCCCGCCTCACCTGGTCGCTAGAATAGAGAAACCACTGGGTCACAGAAGCCAATTTGAGTCCGATTTATTAGCTGGCGATCGAGAGGGCACTCGAGTGCAATAAAATGGCTCTCGATACTGAGTCTTTGTCTGCTCATCCCTTATATACAGTTTGCATATATTACCTTTTGAATTCCAATGATTTTTGAGATTACAGACTCAAAATGGGTTTTTTCGGTACCAGGCACTGGGACAGGGCCTGTAGAGGGAACTGAGTAACATGGGGTCCAAGATTTGTCTGAGTGAGGAGACTATCTATTATGCTGACAGCGAAGGGGCAAAGGTCAGGGTCTGAGGGTCGATAAGGAAGAGGAGTAATTCGGGGTAAGGAGGAGACAGGAGAGCTTAACATTCTCCTGCTATCCACAAGTGTTCAGGGGAGTGATGGATACAAATGCCAAAAAGGGGCCATAAAACTGAGTCTAGGAGAATAGTATGGATGCCTTCTATTTCTGTTTAACGCTCTCCGTCCCCACTTCTCTTAGTTCGAGCTTAAGCTAAATTAGAATGCCATTTCAGTGTTAGGTATGTGTTCAGGCTTTTTGGCTGTACTTGCAATTTCCTCTTTATGAAATGTCGATCAGGCTGTGCTACTTGTAAATCACTTGAAAAGAAGCTATAGTTGACACCAAGAAAAGTAAGAGATCTGTCATCGTCAGTGTGAATGTATTTAGTGGAAGATTTAAAAAATACATATATATAGATAGATCAACATAATGAAAAGAGGGAAAAGATGTCTTGAGGCAGGAATTCCTGCCTGTGAATATTTACAAGAGTGATCATTATTTAGCTAAGATCAGGGAAAGATTTTAGGAAATGCACTTGAAATGGGCAGGGGAGGCTGGACGGGATTTTGACAGGTGGCTGGAGAAGGGAAGGAAGACATTTTAAGGGGCAGAAATAAAACGAGTAACTTTCGTTGCCTCGGGGGCCCTCAGCTCTGGTGGCACACGATGTCCTGTCGGTTAACAGGTGGGCGTCCCTTGGCGTCGTGGGCAGAGCTGTCTGCAGGTTCATGTTGCAAGCTGTCTCTGTCCTTCTCATGCTCTGGCCTATGCCAGAGGCCAGTTCATTGGTCTTAATGAAATAAAGCTAGTGTCATTGTTTTTGGCTTTTTTTAACGTGTTAGGTGATTTATGTAATGTGTGGTGACGACTGACAGATACTACGGCTCTATCCCTAGATAAATGAGATAGTTTAATGCATTTTAAATCAATAAATAGTTATGTAGAGTTTTCTCTGTACTGAGGAGTGTTAGGCTACAGAAGGCAGGGCACTTAATATCTTTCAAAATGTCCACAAAGTTGTAGGGACTGTGATAGATGCTTAAATTATTTTACAGATTAATAATTTAGCAGAAGAGACAATTTAATACAAACCTGATTGTTTAAATGCCACATAAATAGAGAAATAAAATTAAAGATAGCAGTGACTCTGGAGTGGGGATAGGGACAGATGATATGCTAGAAACCATACAAACTGAAAGCGGGAAGGGTGTTAGAGAGGAATCATCCCGACCCTTGCCTCTGACAAACGGAGACACCGAGGCTCAAAGACGGGTGACTTCCCCAAGGTTACTGGCTTGTGGAAGCTCCAGGTCGGCACTGTTTCTGCACCTTCAGCCGGAACGTCATTTCTTGGCGGTGTAGTGACCTGTTACTGCTGGCTCAGCATGTCTTAAAGTCACCAGCTGGGAGTTTGTTTTCTCCAGGGCACTGGCTGGAAATGATCTGATGATCCTCACATGGAGGCTCTGTTGTTGACATGTCCGTGTGGAGCCTTTGAGCAGAATGCCCTGAGGACAGAGCTGCCCACGTAGTATCTGCAGACGACATGTAGGGCTATACCGTATTCAGTGTTTTCTAGGCTATTTTTGCAAATATCTATGACTAGTGAAGAAACTATAATAATTTTTAAAGACAGAATCTGAAAAAAAGTGAAGAGACAAGGGTCTGTATTATTCTAAAGCTTATTAATTCTGTTCAGTTTCTTGTAGCTATTTTTCCCCCTCTATCAGAATAGAAAATGGATCTTGTTTTTATTTTATATTACACAATGTAGACTTACTCTTAAATTTGAAGAAATACATCATTATACCTAATGGAGCCAAGGAATGTCAATAAAAAGGTGGGAGATTTTTTTTATTGGAAACAATGTTCGTTAAATGTGGGAACACCAGTAAAGCTGTATCAGTAATTTGCTAATACGTGCAGCATTATTTCTCTGTCAGATTAGTTGATATGAAACATTGCACCCTTTCTGTTACAAATTTGACTAGGTATGATGAAGATCTATGGGTCATTTTCTTTGACGATCCTCTTGAGAGCATTTTAATGGTTCTGTGTGTGGATCCCTTCTGATCCGTGAAGAGCTGTGTGTAACAGGCAGGAGACCTAGTCTGACTCTGTTCGTGTGACACTGAACAGTTACTTACTTTAGTAAAGACCCAGTTTTATTGGGAAAGTGGGAAATCAAAGTAAATGATGTTTCAAATGTATCCTAATTCTGATAATCTGTTATTAAAATAACTAATGCTAAGAAACTATGAGTTTGTCAGATTAAAAAGCACGCATGTGTAAATTATGGCCTGCAAATCACATTCTTTATAAAGGACTTAACTGTCACAGCATCCTAAGTCTTTTTTATTGCTATGTTGCTTCTGCTAACTTTAGCTAATGTTCCTTCTTTTACCTTCTAATCCTCTGAAAATCTACGATTTAAAAAAATAACTTTACGTGGTATTTTGGTGATTCCTTGATTCACAAATTAATGCATTTTGTATATGTTTAATGTCTGCCTCGCCTTTTAAAATTCTTTTTTACAGACTAGAGTCTGTTTATCTAAATTAGGGATAAATAATGATGAATATGATATATACCAGAAAGACTATTATTTCTTGAATGTTAACTACACATTAGAGGAAAATAATGTACTCTTAAAAATATTTACTGTAGGGGGCTGGGGATTTAGCTCAGTGATTAGTGTGCTTGCCTTGCAAGCACAAGGCCCTGAGTTCGATCCCTGGCACCACAAAAGAAAAAAAAAAAAATTTACTGTGACTTGTTTGCGTTATGTGTATTTGTAGTAATTTGAGCTGCCTGTATTTTAAAGTTAAATATATTCCCATTAACACTGTTGCTCTGTGTTGTTTAAACAAAAGACAAAGTATGACTTTGGTTTCTGTATTTTCAGTTCCCCTTTTTTATTATACCTCCCTGCCCTGTCTCTCTCTGCACAGGGTGGGTATTCTGCTCCCTCCTTCTCTCTTTGGCAGGGCTCCTTCCAAGGGATCCCACGGACTGTCCCGCCGCACCGCAGACAGAGTGAGTCTGTGCCTCTCACTCCTCTCCTGCTCTGGCTTCCTGTTCCTGGTATTTCCCTTCTGCATGACCTGCCCCCCCCACCTCCTTTTCCCTTCCGGGACCGGCAGGCAGATGCTAAATCAGTTCCCCTGGTCTCTCTTAACTCGTCCTTTGACTGCATGTAAATGACCTCTACTTAGAGCCTCTGGAAAGCTGTCGGAGTTAATCCCATTCTAATGCTTTTTAAACCTATCGCCAGTGACCCAGGACCTACTATATGCATCTGTCTTTAAATGCATTTTCTTAAGACCTGGAGATGCGAGAATTTAAAAGTTGTTTTTCAGTTAGTAATTTGAAAAACACTCTCCACGGTGATTTGGTGGACAGATGCATACTGTTTAGGGAACAGGCTTACTAGACCATTGCACATTTCTCAGAGATTTTCTAATCAAGTCTTTGTATTTCAGTGTTACCTAAAAGATCTTGCAGTTGTGTTTTCAAGGTTTTTTTTTTTTTTAACAACTAGTATGTCTTTGTAATTTATCAGCTGCTTTATGGCACAGAAGAACTGGCTTTTGAATATGCATGGTTTAACTAACATTTCTAATGATTTAGTCATTGCTTGACTTTAAAATTTTTACTTACATTTAATCTACTTTCCAAAACAGTGTTTATTATTTTGTATTATATTCTTACATATACCTGGTAAGTTGGTTATATTTTATCTTTTTTGAAAAGTCACCCTAGAAAAGCTAATATTAATTAGAAATATATAAATATGGTCAATCAGAGCTACTTTTATGCCTTCTCCATGGATTTAACCTGATTTGTGATTTATGTCAGTTTTTTCATTACTTATCTTTATATATGTGAAGTGTCAAATTTCAAAGGAAATTTTCAGCAATTAGGAATGTGGTTTACTTAAATACAGTTTTCTTTTCTTGAGTTAGTAAAAATTACGAGGTGTCAATATGCATTCCAGACAAGATGTGACGTTTATTTTTTGGCCTCCCTTTCCCTTCTGTGCTTTCTATGAAAAATACAATTTGTATAACCTTTTATAGTAAGTTATTTGGTAGTGAGTTCATTTGTTTAGGGGAAGCAGTGAGAACTACTGTCCCTCTACCCTTGTAGACTCTCCTTTTTCACTCTGCTCCTTTGAAGAATTCCGGCACATGAGGAAGCTCTAACCTGCTAGTGAGCAGGCTAGTGAGGGGCCGAGATCTCCAAGGGCAGTTGTGCCAGCGCCGCTGCGCTGCTAGGCTGCAGCTGCTCACCGCGGGGTCACCGCGGGGTCGGGCACGCACCACCTCCAGTCCCTCTTCTGTTTACTCACCCAGACCTTGCCCTGCCTTTTTCCCTCAGCTAGACTGGAATATGGAATTGAAGTTTAGGGTTAATTTTTTATGTTGCAATAGGTTTACTTCTAAAAACATGTTTCTCAGAAGCACTCATTTCCCTGGCTTCTTCGCTGGTATCACTTCAGAATCCTCTTGTCCCTGTTAGTGTCCCTGTGTCCACTCTGAAGAGCTGCACCTCTTCCCCACTCAGGATCGGAGCTGTCTCTCGCATTCTCCCACAATACTATCCTCAGGATCTAGCTTTGTACATCTAAATCAGACGTCTTTCTCTGCATCTCCAGGCTAGCGCAAGACTTCAGTTCTGCGAATGTGGGGTCACCCGAGGATATACGTACATGCCGAAGTCTTGCTGAGAAAGCTGGCATGGTCTGCTCAGCACGGAGAGCCGGCCCTGGGGTCTGGTCCTTGGTACTTACCAGGGTCCTGCTGGTGGAGAGTGATACCCAGAAGTTTGGACAGCCCTTACTGAACTTGAGAGGTTCCTTGGAGGAGAAATATGTTTTAAACCACTGCACCTTTTTGGATTTACCCTGAGAATACCTGACGCAGTTTATTAACAGTTTTCTGAAGTGATAAAATGTCGATAAGGAAGTGGAATTAGAGGAGTAAGTCCAGGGGTTTTCCGGAGTGTTTCAGAATAGAGCTTGCCTTTTTTTCCTACACCAAACTTGTATTTAGTGAGAGAATATTTGACTCCACATTTAGTATGTAGTTCCTAGTATTCATTTTTGGAGAACTATGTGAATGGTGGAAGGTAGTCGAGGCATTTCTCCTTCATTGCAGTGATCATTTTTCTTTCTGATGTCCTCTTGAGCCACGGTCCTGAGTGTACTGCAGTTCTCTGCTAAATGCAGAGGCGGGTAGGCTAAGAGGAAAGGCCTCAGTAAGGGCATCTGGTTTTGCCTGCTGGGGAGATGGGGGAGATGGGAGGGAGGGAAGGGGTGCAGAAGTAAAAAGGATTAAGAGTCAATGTATATATGCATAATTCTCCCATATGAGTATAATGATTAGGTATTACAAACATATTAAAAGGAGTAGTCGACATTCATTATTAAAAGGTAATCTGTTCTAAAAATGCAAATAGCAACATAATTAATGTTAGTAGAAATGTTTATCCCTGGTCACTCCAGAAAAGCACTACTAGCCAGGATTGTTCCGACTGAATTTAAGAATAACTCTAGAGAGATGGACATAAATAGAAGTTCCTGGTTTTTAATTCCCCCCACCCCCTGAAATTTTGACTTGCATTTCTTTTCAGTTTACTGGTATCTATTTCATGATGTTTATCTGCTGATTTCAAAAATTTGTTCTTTGGTACTTCACTTGAAAAAGTTTAGAAATCTCTAATCTGTCTGTACCTTCTATGTGTGATAACTCAGGTGGGAAAGAAAAAATGGTTTTAAAACAATAAAAATCACATATATGCATCTTCATACGTCTTAAAAATTTGGCAGTTTCTTATTGTAACATTGCCTGATTTCTGAGTTTATATTGGAATGGGAATTGTATTCACCAGAATTACATTAAGAGTCACAGATTTATATTGTCTCATATCCTCTTCCTCTTAAAGCCCACAAACCATTTTGACAAGTGAGTATAAATTCATTTTACAGGCCAGCCCAGTATATAGTTATTGAATGAAAGTATGTATTTACAACCCAGTACAGGTGTGTATATATTTAAAATTCAGATAAGATATTCATGAAGCAGCACTTTCTCTTCAGACATATTATGATACTCCTATATTTTATTTTCTTCTCTATATTCTGTTTGAGTTTTTAAAATTGTTGCCAGCAACTTGCCGTAAGAAAAACACTGGTCTGTTTTGTCTACCCATATAAGTCTGAACATTTAAGTTTTAATGCACCAGCTTTAAACATGCAGGCTGAGAAGCTTATATAGTGTAGTATACATAGATTTTGTATGTATAATCATAGTAAAACCTTTTTTCCCCTAGAAATAGCCTCATCGTTTTTAAGCGTTACTGCCTAAGGATTGAACCTGTGCTGGGACAGATTTTTCTTTAGGAAATAGAATGACTCAGAAACTAAAACAAGAAATCCCATCAACCCCGCTCTTCCCTTTCTGGGTATCTTCCTGGGAGAGTTAAAACATCGTATTATAGTGATCCATGCACAACAGCTGAATCTTGGAAGCAGCTTGTATGTCTATCAACAGATGAGTGGATAAGGAAAATCTGGTATTTACACACAGTGGACTACCACTGTGCCACAAAGAAGGATAAGTTTGTAAATGGATGCACCTTGAGACTGTAATATTAAGTGAAATAAATCAGTCACACAGACTTAAATATTGCATGGTTTCGCTTAAATGAGAAGTCCAAAATACAGAGTAAGGTAAAAGATGATGGGAAATAGCAAGATAGATCTGTAGCGTATGGGAAGGGGGCTGAGCGATGGACAGAGGTGGGTAAGGGAGGGTGGGGGCTGACAGAAAGAACTGAGATATGTGATGTGCATGTACCAACTCCCCACGAGAAAGGCGATCATTATGTACTACAAACGTGCACTAGGAAAAAAATAAGGTTTTTTTGTTTTGTTTTGTTTTGTTTTGTTTTGTTTTGTTAAAGCAGTGTGCATCAGAAAAAGAAGAAAGAAAAAGAAAGGCCTGAGTTCTGATGAGCCCAGGGCGAGAGCCAGGCCACGGTGCATCCGGAAGGCCCCGTGCTGTGGGTCTCCTGCTCTCTGAGTCACGCTTCCTCACTCGGGCATTTCCCTGGCCGTGTTTATTCTTTCAGTCTTTTTAGCTAGAGAATCATTCTCTCCAGATTCATATCGTCTGATTAGTCTTGCTAAGGAATATTTAAATACTGTGTTTTTACAGATTATTTACACAGAAAATTTTGTGTATAGTTTTTAAAATTTAGCCATATATATATTTGGGGGGTGTATGGGGATCGAACTCAGGGCCTTGTACTTGCTGGGCAAGTGCCCTACTACTGAACTAAACCCCCAGCCCCAGCCATGTATTTAAGAAAGAGAGAAGAACTAATATTAATTCAGTGCTGTACTTACAATGTTTTTTTTAATATCCTGAGTGGTTTTCTAAGCATTGTAAATTATCGCTTGATCCTCACAATAGCGCTTAGAGTCAGAGTTGTTATTACCCAGATTTTATAAGGAAAATGCAAATAAATAAATCAGAGTGATATTGTAATTTGCTCAGGATAAGTGAACAAATGAGAGTTGAATTCCATTCTGAGTCCAGAGCCTAAATTTTATGTTTATTGTAGATAAAGTACTATGATCCTTTCTTTAAAATTTACATTTTCCCTATTCATAGTATAAATTAGTAGCTCATTATGGAAGAATTGAAGGGACAGATTTTATTTCCTTCTAATCTTTTTTATTTTATTAAGTGAGAATCTTACGTATTTTCAGCTTTTTGCTTTGCTTTTTTTCACATAGTATGTTACATAAACATTCTTCACACAGTAAATATGTCTTCGAATCACCATCGTAGCTGGATGATCATGTGTTACCATGTGTACTATTCTAGCTGACTGTTGCTTGACACAGATGTTTCTCTCTGCAGAAACAATATTTCACCCCTGTGTTACATCAGTGTCATCATCTCTTCTGAAGTAGATTGCTAGAAGGGCCTTATTTAAATGATGTGCACTTTCTAGGGGCACTTGACCTGCGTTACTCAATTGTCAGACATGCTCATATCATCAAAACTTTCATGGCTTAATCTGACCGACTCCACCATGTGACTGCAATCAATTCTATATGTAAGGGATAACTTCAGTCTTGCTGTTTTAATGAGAAATTAGCTCTGAGAGTGACTTTTCATAAAAATAAAATATTTTTTAATAAGCTGGAAACTAGGATAACTTGATAGAGACTGAATTAAATCAATTTACAGCATGGTAATTTTTCATTTAAGTATAGTTAACATAGAATGTGATTCTGTGTCCATTTTTGCAGCTAATTTCAAATGTTATTTAGTATATTCATTGGTTAGTTGACTAGAAATGTGCACCTAACTCATGGTCCAGTAGGCCTTCCCATAAACCTAGGTATGGGTTAATTTCTATGTCTGTGATTATGGGCGATACAAAATTAGTGTTTTTCATATGAAGCTTTTTGTAACAGATTGTGGGATTGTTTCTTTAGCCAGTATTTGTTGCTGTGACAGTGCTTGCAGTATCCTGCTCTGGATAAATATACCATGCACATTGGTCACAGCAAGGGACTTGTATTACTGTGATGTCTTTTTTCTTCTTTTTGAACTACTCTGTATCTTTTTTTTTTTTTTTTTTGTAATTTTCTACTCTGTATCTTTGACATACAGGCCCACACACTTGGTCATGTGGAACCGATTTGCCTGTGTTGTGAATACTTAAGTCACTCCTAATCATTTTGATAATTTGGAAAAGCTGCTACCCAATCGTCAACTAAGAAAAGCCATTGAACTCCTTATTTCTGAATTTATAAGTAATTTATGTTTGCCGGACAGCTGTCCTCTGTCAGTTTTCAGAGATTTAGAGCATTCCTGGTTTCCAGAAAATACTGCAAACTGTGATTGGCTTCATGTGAATGCCAGAGGAAAAGTCTTTGAATCTAGGTGTACCAAGAACCTAAGTAAATCTTCCCTTTTTGTAGTAATGTAGGGCTTCCACAACATCATATTTAAGTTAATATGTTTAGTGGTCTTTAATGCAGTAGCAGTAATAAAAGTAAACTAACAAATGCTGCAGTTTATCTACTTCTGTAATATGCAAGAAGCTTCACAATTATTTCTAAATTAATTTTTACTTTGTAAAGGATTACATGGTGTCAAACCTTTTTAAGTCTTTGGAGTATGGATATTACATTTTGTCAAAATTCTTTTCAATAATTTGGTAAGATTCAAGTAATTCCTTTTAAGTATGAGAAGTCTTACATGTACTTTTCTATGTGCATAAATATTTATACTGACTTAAAACCATTTCACCCAGAAAGTATAAATTATTAAAAGTGTGTTTCATCACATACATATTAAGGAAAATACTGAATAATACCTAGAAAAACAGTCCTTCTGGCTGCTGCCCAGTGCTGCGGTCCTTGGTGCTGTCTCTGACGTGCTGTCCTGTCTTTTCTTGTCTCTGCTCTCGCATGGTGCCTTTGGCAAGGAGTTGAGAAGTTAGTCCATTACTTCTCTGACAAAGCGTGGTACAGTACAATTTCGAACTTTCTCCTACCACCTTCCTCATACTTTTTGGGGGTTCTTTTCCCACTTTGCATGATGCATGCCAGGGCCTGCATGAGACTACAGGCATGTTGCAGATGGCTCCATTCTCATCTTCCTTTTAAGTACAAAAGTGTATTTGGTAATAATAAACTTATATGAACTCAGAAGGTAATTTTAGGTAATTCCTGTGTGTTTTCTGCAGTACAGTTTTTACACTTTAGAACGGTTCCTACTTTCTACTTTGGACACGGACATATTTTACCAATCAGGACTTGACATTTTTATCTGGCATCGTTTTGCTAGTGACCCAAGAACAAGAGTGCTTATAAAACCTGGCATGAGTACTTTTCCTTAATCTAATGCTAGAGATCTTTGAGGGGGCTTGAGACAGGAAAGTTGAGACTTCTTGTTAGTTGTGAGTGCAAAGCTGCTTTTTCCTTAGTGCCCATCCAGTGATGGAGCCCCTCTTTCCAGAAATACTGCTCCGAGGTACAGCCAGAGTTTGGTGTTTGAGAGCTGTTCTGCATAGGTGAGCTCGCCTCGGAGGAAACCAGGTATTTTCCAGGAAAGCTAGGACCTGAATGATGGGAGTGAGTCTGTCTGTAGAGTTGTTAAATACAATAAAATAATATGTTGCATGTTCTGAGAGCCTGTGAATTTACCAGAACTGCCCAAATAACACAAAATAATAAAGCTTTAGTGCCACATTTAAAATTCTTTGAGGTTAAAATTCTGACTTTGCCATTTGCTAATGCATATGAAATTTGAACATGTTACTTTAAACCTTGGTTTACTCATTCCAAAAAGAAGACGATACCATCCACCTTAGTCTCATGAGAATTAAGACTATGAATGCAAACTTAGAGTTGGATCTCTGCCTTTGGAATAAAGGGAACCCTTATCTCTCGGAGCCCAGAGGATCACATTTCTCAAGTAGTTGAAATATGTTGGACAGTGTACTAAGCTCTTTCTGTGCACGTTGTTATCATTAACAACAATTTTATCAGTACAGACTCTGGTTTCATCATCATTTTATAAATTATGAAAGTCCATTTCTGGCCAATGAGCTTGTCCAGTATCTTACCAATATTAAGGAATAGATCTGGGATTCAAAATCCTGTCAGTCTCACTAAAAGCTAAGTAATTCAATACTGTGTTGGGCTGACTCCTCCACAGAGTTATATGAAAGGTCTTTCTAAACTTTAAAGTGCCTCAAATGTCACAACTCCAGTTTTTAGCTCCAAGAAGCCAGTGAAGATAGATGCTAAGCCTGCTGTCAATTTAAAACATATACTGACATTACTGAACCATGTATCTGAAGCCTAGAAACCTCATCATATTTTATAGCAGCTAGTTTATTGTTAGGCTGCTAAAGATCTTCTACCCCTAAGATCCATTTGCAAAAGAACCATGGCTTAAATTCATCATGCTTACGCCTTTTAGTAATAATAGGTAACATTTATTGAATGCTTACTGTATGCTTAGAGGTTTTACTCTAAATGTTTTATATGTATAATAATATTTGTTAGGTTTAGAATAGGAAAATAGCTAAATGCTTGTGATAGTTCTCCCAGCCTACCAAGTTCAGAGATGCTAAGTCTTCAAGAAAAAAACACTTGGTGACTAAGCTGTAGGTCATTATTATATTTGTGCTCAAGTTACATGTAATCAGTCCTTCCTTCTGTCCTTTTAAACATGAATGATTAAATCCAAACTTACTGGAGAAGATGTTTTTCCCTGTGATCAGATTTCTTTTTCCATCAGTTTTTTTAAAGCCTGGTTTTTATTTAATCATTAATGCTCCATCACTGACTTAATAGGAAAGTATCACTTGGATAATTTATGGCCAGAGAAACAGTTTTTAAATGCACAGCTAATATTCACTCATTCATATTTCTAGAGTATTAATCCCCACTATATTCCTACTATGTCCTAAATACTAGGAATACTGACTACAACAAAAAATGAATAAAGCATGGTAAACCCCTGCCAAGGGCTCACGGTCTTTGGTTATCTTTGTAAGCCACTCAAAATAGGCACTTAAGGTGAAAGATGGCCTGTCCAGGCTATGCACGCAGGCCAGTAATGCCTGCTGCTGACAGTCTCGACCTTATCACATGCAGTCATTTAATCTGAGAGTTCTCAGAATAGTATGTTGAAGTTTACATATCTAAATAATGTGAGACTAGAAGTTGCTGAATCCATTTAGAGGTGCTTAGCTTTTTAATTCTGGGCCTGGTCTCTATTTCCAAGCCTCAGTAACCAGCCCCTCCACAGGTTCTGAGGACGCACACCTACCACTGTCCTGGGTGACTCGGGGAGTCTCCTGTAGGACCCCAGGAGCACAGAGCCCTTCGCCCTCTGGTTCTTGTGGACTGCTGAGGCTGGGAGATGAATGGGCTGTCGGCGGACTGCTGAGGCTGGGAGATGAATGGGCTGTCGGGCTGAGCCAGAGGCCTTCCCCAGTATGCTGTGCTGCCGCATCTTGCCTGTCCTGCCCTCAGCTCTGTTTCAGTCCTCTCCAGTGTTGTGCCTGTTTCCTGATTTTAAACCGGTAAAAGTATTCCTTCAGGCTGTTGGCAGGAGCCCACTGTTTAGTCATTGCACTTATAATCTCCTGCCATCCAGTTATGTTTCTGAATGATTCTCTCAGTGATCCTTCTAAAGCACATGGTGGGTCTTAATGATTTCTGCTTACTGTTCACAGTGTCTGCGTCATCTGTGGCACACAACTCAGAACTGCTTAGTCTGACCTGAGTTCCCTTAGGCGCTAGCTTTGCCTGCACACTTTCCCACCAGTGTTGTTCTCTCCGCACTCGTTCTGGCAATTTGAAACGACTGCAGCATACCTCATGCCCTTTCTGCCTCTGCCTAGTCTGTGCTGGCCAGCTACCCAGAATGTTTGTACCTTCTTGTCTGCTTGGCAAACTCCTACTCACCCTGTGGGAGCTCAATGCAGGTTGTATGCAAATGTGTGTGACCTTTCTGGTCAGGCTTATGTTTTCTTTTTGTTCACATTTGTTGTTATTCTTGGGATGTGGGCTCGTCATTTGTTTACCTGCCCACCTCCCTTGGCAGCCCATCAAGCCCGGGAACAATGTTGTGTTCAGCTCTAAGTTTTCCCACACCTTGTCCAAGTTCATGGCGCATCACAGATATTTTAAAAATGAACAGTCTTTGATATTCCTCCCTGTTAGTCTTGTTATCCATGAGGGTGTGGGATCTTTGTTTTTAAATTCATTCTAAAGATGTGTAAAGGCATCTTTTATGGCCATAGAAGTTGTAGTGTCAGCAGCAAGGCATCAAAATACCTCTGTGATTTGCTTGCCCAAGATCAGGGGTAGATTCTTATGCACCCTTCCAGGAGGAACTTATTAACAGTCCAGTCCTTGGGGGGTGCACCTACTTCCGTGTAGTCTTCCGCATGTCACGAGCAAGCCATTTCCTTGGTCCTCAATTTATAGTCATTCCTTTTTCTTTTTGATTTTTTGAGGCAAGGTCTCGTTATGACGTTCAGGCTGGCCTTGAACTCCTTGTGTAGTCTTAACTGCCTCAGCCTCCCACTTACCAGGATTATAGGGACACTATGCCCAGCTGTCCCTTTTCTTCTTCTTTTTTTTTTTTTCTTTTTTGGGTGCTGGGGATCGAACTCAGGGCCTTGTGCTTGCAAGGCAAGCGCTTCCCTTTTCTTTTTGAAAGAGACATTTTTGTTCATGGTAGTGGAATTTGATTTCCTAAACTACAGTTTTCAAATATAAAACAAGACATTTATTTTGGTATAGGGAAATTATATCATACCACTAAAATTAACTTTTAGTAAAAATATAAACTGCATTATTTAGCGTATAGAAATCACTGATTTATTAGAACCTAGTTTAGACTCTGATTTGTATACCTGTTCAGTCTAATCCCTCTTAGGTAAAAGTTTCCACATTTTGTTATTCTGTAAAACCTGTTTTTTCCCTAATTCTTTGATATTTGAAGTAGAACTTCACCTGTAACAGGAGCAGCAGTCTTCTGACTCTCCGCAGGGTTCCCACTGAGTGCTCTGAGGAGGAGCGGCCAGTTGGCTGACGTGGCGATTTGTCTGCAGCAAGTCTTGTCTGTAGGTGTGGTCGCCCTGATTGGTTCATTATTTTATCTTCCTTGGAAAATTATACCTCTTAACCCTTTCAGCTGTTGACACCTTTTTGTTAGTATTGACAACAGGCATATTACAAGAAAGTCTTTTTTTAAATTGTCACTAATACTTTCAGAGTTCTTAAATTGTGTTAAGATTTTTAACTTGAGACAAGGATACCTTATTGTCTTTGAAGATGAAAAGAAAACAGATCCTGTATAGTCAAACAATTAATGCTGTTTTCTTCTCCTCACTCCATTTTTCTTTTCCCCTCCCCTTTGGTAGATTTTGGGTTCCTTAATACAGTCCTGCTCTATTTTTCCATTAATCTGGGGCATGATCACTTTGACTGGGAACCCCAAAGAGAATCTATGGAGAATTAATTAGTGATGATTTTAGTAACTTCCATGCTGAATGACAGTTTGTTCACCTCTACAGCAATTGATTGTGAAAAGCCCAGGGTCTTTAAAGTCTGGAGCATTTAGCATTAGGCAGCAACTGAGTTGACTTGGTTTTTTTTTGTTTGTTTTGGTTTTTTGAGACAGGATCTCACTGTGTAGTTCAGGCTGGCCTTGAACTCACTGTGTAGCAGTGGCTGGCCTTGAATTTGTGGTGATCTCCTGTTTCAGCCTCCCAAGGGCTGGGATTACAGGTGTCTGCCACCATACCTTGCTCGCCTCATTTATTTTAAATATTCTACAGTACGATTTAGCATATATATCATTGTAGGGATTAATTTTGAGTAATTGTCTTAATTTTTTTTTTAAGTCAGAGGCAATTTCATGTTTGGTTTACTCTCAGCCTGTCATTCAAAAGCCCGGGCTTTTTGCTTCTTGTTTGGTTGTTTTTTTTTTTTTTTTTTTTGGTGGTGCTGTGGATGAAATGCAACATGCTCTGCGTGCGGGGCAAGCTGTCACCGAGCTATACCGCCACATCTGGTCATTTTTAATTTCATTTAAATGGTGTTTACTTTCGGGTATGGCAGGTATGTTTTCCGTATGTTAGCCATAAGGACAATGAGATAGAACAAATGAGCTTTGCAAACATTTTATTCTGAAAATTTTCAGCAGGAATATTAAAGGTAGGCTAGTTTTAGCTAAGTGTATTGACCTTTTTTGTTTAAATAATTAGAATATCACATAAGCTGACAATGTACTCCTTATTTTAAATCTTGTATATCTGCTGGTAATTTTAATTTTGTACAGAGGTACAGCATATTATGACATGGTACACAACTTTGTTTTTTAAAAGAACCTTAAAATGGGTAATATTCTGAGGGTCACAGTTAAATGTGAGTGCCTTGGCAACTGGAGAGAAGTGCTGTAGAAATCATTCTGTCTGTCTCTTGTAGGTAAGGGTGTGCATATTTGGTGAATCTGTTCAGGCAGGAAGGCGTGTCTGTAGTCAGTCAGCACTTTAAGTACCTTGGGTTTCTTTTCCCCTGTTCAGTTTTGGGCCCTTTCAGTGTTTACTGCCTGTGTCATTTTTTTGTTTGCATTATCACTCTTCTGTGTCTCATGAATTGGCTTGAATATTGCAGTTCATTTTTTACTTTTAAGAAACTGTATACTTTCCATATTAAAGCATAATAAGTGCCAGCTGATCCTGTATGAAACTTTACTTACATTACTTCTGGGTACCATTACTGAAATAAATCATTGCTAATGTCATTTTTAAAATTTTAACAGCCTCAAGTACTACAGCCTTCCAACAGCCTTCCCAGACCCACAGACTACGCCCAGGGAAAACTAGCAAAGCCACAACACACCGAGGCCCACAGTGAGCGCACTGTCCAGGGTGCGCATCCAGGTGGAAGCTGTACACGCGGCTCGCAGCAGGAAGACAACAGTGGTTTGGAAGACCGGCCTTTTCCCTCCAGCCTGTCACAGTTCACAGTGGACACGGCGAGGAGTTCACCTTCTGAAGCGCACTTGAACATGGCCATGAATGCTCAAGAGCCTTGCCATTTGGGAAAGAATCAAAGTAGTGACATGCAGTTGGTACCTTCTTCCCTTCAAACACCTGCCCAGCCAAGCACGGAGGACCAACCCATGAGAATTGGAAGAGATCAGTCTCCACTGGCGGGCTGCCCATCTCAGCCCAAGTCCTTGCAGCTTTTAAAGGCATCCATCTTGAGTTCTTTGCCACTTCCTTCAGATTCCGAATCATCTCCAAGTAGGACTCCCACTTGTAAGAAGTCACTGATAACCACACCATGTAATTCAGCAAAACTTCAGCCAACATCTGGTCAAGCAAGTCTCACAAATCTGAATTCGAAAGCATCTAAGCTCCGTCCCCCTTCCACCTCTTTCAAACAGAAACAAATAGGCACCGCCAGCCCTCGACCAGAGCCTCAGAACTTCCAGGCCAAGACAAGCATCCCAAGGCCACTAGCACGACAAAAAGAAATCCTGCAAAATCCAAATGGCAATTGGCATTCTGGGGATTGTTTGGCCTCTAATCGATATTCTCGTCTTCCTAAACCAAAGATACATTAAGTACATAGCCATCACCTGCCAATTTGTTTTTTTTTTTTTTTTAAAGTCTGTTCTGTAACGGCTTTATGTGCAGTTTGCTACCATGTCGGAGGTTCTGTTGAAAGCCTGCAAATCTCAAAATTAAAATGTGGGAGTTTGCACTAGTTTGGCTCTTCCATTTTATGTCTTGGTTGCAGTAAGTACATACCATGGGAGCATACTTGTCTCAGGTAAACGCAGAAGTTTGCTTATTCCACTCAGAGGCTTCCACGTCTCTCATCATGCTGTCCACCCCTTTGCTCATCAGGAAAGTTGTAATATTCATGTAGCAGTGAGAAGTCGCTTTGCTGATTCAGTCCTGCCGGGTCCGTGTTGACTGTGCTTATCCTGCCGACGCTTTTCATGTGTTCCCCGTGTGAATGTGGCTGCCATTTAACTAAAGATGTGGTAATAATGGAAGATGATCTGTAAGCAGAGTTCTGGCCAGTGTTTTGTATATTGAAAAGGTCTATGCAAAAGATTTGTGATGAATAAAGGAGATCAGGCTTTTAATGGGAAGTCTATGTAAATTTTATTTTTCCTTACTAAGATCAAGAAGGTTTACTAGTTTATTCATTTACAGATAGATTTCCCAGGCTGAAAATGTTCAATATTGTATATAAGCCAATTCTATTTTGCTTTAAAATCTTGTTCCTCATACACATATTACCGTTCGTGCTTGTACTGGTACCAGCTCGATGTGGAGAGCTTGAGATACACCTCGAAACCCATTCTTAATGGTGTATCTATTTGTAATGTGTGTTGGTGCTAGAGTTTTGTTGGCCGTTGAGTTTTGAACCCTCCAGGCTTACCATCATAGCTGATTTAAGGTTCCACAGCATATATTTTAAATTCTTTATTGTAATATTTATATTTATTGACTCTGCTAATACTCGAAGACTGGAATAATGGACTTGAAATATTTGCACAAAACTTTGATGGGATGTAAGTATCCCGCACATAGTAACTTTAAGCTTATTTTCTATAGCAAAATAAGTTGAAATATTTTGAGGAAAATTAAAGTTTAAGGCTCTTTTGAGAAAAGTAGAATTCTTACTAGTTTTGCTTTTCTGAGTTTCCTAGATTTCTCTTTTCAGTTGGTGCATGTTTGAATGACAGTTCCTTGAAAAGGGAAGAAAAATAGAACTGTATGTGGGAAAGTGTATTTCATTAAGAGGTATTTCAAAAGAAATATGCTCATTTATTTTAATGTGCTACCCCAGGTAGCTGTGGAACCTTCAAGCAATCATGTGCATGAATGTGATCATGCATTGGGCCTCTTTGTCAGACAGTTCAGTAAATCTGCCTTCTCTTTGAGATCATGTCATTTTAGGCTGGTCAGCCAAAGCTAATTTAATTGGAATTAATGTTTTTAGACAAACAACCTCAGAAGGTCAATTTATGTTTTGATTGGTTAACCAAATATGTATCAAAAGGAATCATGGCCAAAAAAATCACTCGAATTTCTAGATATTCCTTTAAGAAATTCAGTAATTACATTACTGAAATTATCTGCTCTCTTTTAAGAGAAAAACAGCATGTGCTTGAGTGGAAATTCCCAGAGTGCTACTCACTCCCATTCTCATTCAGGCTTCACTCATGAAAGCCGTGCTCATGAAGTTGCCATTTGGGAATCCAAACCTTTTCTTAGACTTGGTATTGGGTGAGTAGCACAAGTCTATTATGGTACACTCACACTGCGCCCCAGCATTTGTCTCAGTGTTTCAGATTCCCTATGCGAATGTCAGGAGACCCTTTCCCTCGTCCAGATAGTGATAGTGTAGCGTTGCCCCACAGGTCGGCAGAGCACTGCCTTGCACACGGAGCTGAGCTTGGGCGGCCGAGGCTATGTTGGTGGGCGGGCGTGGTCTTTGATTTTGAAGGAGAGAGAAAACTGATTCCACGCATTGAAAGTAAGAAGTTGTCCTACTTCCGTAAAGTAAAACGCACTAATGAATTAGGAGGCTTCTGGTTCATTTAGAAGTTTGGTAGAGACCCTTATGAAGTATTATTTACAAGTTGGCCTTATCCTTAGGGGAAACTTTTTATGTTTTTATTTGTAACCCCCTACTCTAGAAGAAATGTCTCTGCTGACTGCAACAGAAAAGTATTGACTCCAGTAATTTATTCCTTTTTGCTGTTTTTATTCTCCCTGATGAATTTGCAGAAATGTTAGCCCACGATGGCTCAGCTTCTCTGTACCTTTGTCGAGCCTTACTCTTGGCAGAAGATAGGTCATCAATACAATTACGAAGCATATTTAGGAGAAAAAGTACCGAGAATGTTTATGCAAGTAACAAAGTATTTTCCTGCAGTCTCTAAGAGCTGCGGCATTGTGCCAGTCAGCTCTTTCGCCAACGGTAAAGTCAGACGCAGAAGTGAGCGCTTCGCTCTGCTGCACTGTCAGAGCTCAGTCTCTCCTTCCGCCTTGCTCTGTGCCCAGCCGTCCCCCGCAGAAGGAGTCATTTAGGTCATTCTCTTAGCTGTTGTGGTATCAGGAAAGACACGTGAAATGTAAAAATTCAGAGTCCTGCGGAGGAAGTTTTATGGGGGTTAGTTTCACATTTCTGAAAGGGAAAATTAAGAGTATGCAGAATTATGTATTTGACTGTTCATGGGATGCACATCAATTTTTCTAAAGAAAGCTTGTCCTAAGGAGTTTATAAGTATAGATAAAGATGATTTTAAGGCAGCAAACAAAGGACTACAGAGTTATAGCATTTAGAATGTTTCTAATAACAGACCATCTAGCATTTTTCTTTTGGAGTCTCATTGTCATTCGTGCAATATTTCCAGGCATCTAAGACTACTGTTCATTGTATTTATATAGGTATTAGAGAACTTAGTATTTTAACAAGTATAAATCTGAATATGAGAGAATACATCAGATTTGCACTTTAAATGAGCTTAACTGCTTGGAGTTGTGCCTGAAATATCAAAATGCCTCCTCTTGGGTGTGGCTTTGTTTAGTGAAATGAATCTCTCTGTAATTGTTGCTGTTTGAAAATTTCAGTAGAGCCTTTTGCAGAATTACACCCTGGCATGTCACTTTTTCCATTGAAGCACTAAGTTTTCTTTAAATTTTGCATTGTCCCCTTAAGCATTTTACTCGTTCTACTCAGTGCATCAAAGAGAACGTGACCTCCCATCGCCATCACTCCCGGATGTTCCTGTGGCCTGGATGGTGGGACAGACCCAGAGGTGCACTCTGGGGTCCCAGCAGCGCTGTCCTCCTGTCTCCAGACTCCTGAGCGCTGGGGATGCACTTGGGAATCACCAGGCAGCCTCGAACCGAAGAGAAGACTGCAGTGCCAGCTCTCTTACGCTCCACCTTACACAGTAGCTCTGTGTTGCTCAGTTACCTGGGGCAGTTGTTTGCATGCTTAGGCACACATTTGAAAGTTAACTATTATGCAAATACCTTATGTTTTTCCTTGGGGATGATGGCCTTGTTATTTTTCTTAATTCTAATGCTTGAATTCTGTTTTCTCTTGGTCTTTCTACATGTTCTTTTAAGTTTTCTGCTGCAGCAATTTGAGAGAATGCATTTGTATAAATGATTATGATGGTGGGCGCCAATGTACAATTATGTTATTAATTAAAAATACATGTCTTAACCTTGTTGGGGAAAAGTTACCCACTTTCTCCTTGGTAAAGCAAGCATTGCCAGAGCAAAATAATACTGACCGTGAAAATTAAAGTCTCTGAGTCCTGACTAAAAACAAAAGTAATATCCCCAGTGTTGTTTTTCCTGTTGATTTCAAAAAGCGGTTCAGGGTACATACTGTATATTAGAACTTGCCTGTAAAGTGAATTATAAAGACCAGATGTAAAGTGTCTTCATGAAAATCTTGGCATAGTAAATAAAAATAAAGTTCATAATTATAAACATTTTCTTGGTCTTGGACTATGAGTTCCATTGCTTACATTTTTTCTGATAGCTTTTCTCCATAGAGATTACTTTTCACACTCTGGTGCTGTTGTTTGTTGTTTTTTTTTTTTTTTTTTTTTTTTTTTTTTTTTTTTTTTTTTTTTTTTTTTTTTTTTTTTTTTTTACACACATCTCACACTGTAAGCCCTGATGATTGAGCAGAAATTTGAACATTTTGTGTTTTCACAGATTCTGTCAGTGATCTGGTACTTCAGTTTCCATTTAAATAAAATGTCTGTTTTAGGAAAATATTGAGACAGTGGATAATCAATCTTTGAAGAAATAGCACCTGAGTTTAGCATACTGCCCAAGGGAGAAAACCTCATTTTAATTAGTTTAACTGCATTTAAAGTCCATGTAGGGGCTGGGGATTTAGCTCAGTGATTAGAGTGATTCCTTCCAATCACAAGGCCTTGAGTTCAATTCCCAGCCCCAGGAAAAAAAAAAAATCCACGTACAAAATGTCTGCAAGGAAGGAAGATGTTCGGTCAGTAAAATTTTACATAGTTTGGGGGAACAATCAAATCTATAAAATTTTTCCAATTTAATTGAATGTGATAATTAGATAAGACAAAAATAGATGCAGTGGTATATTACTGAGCCAGTATGGCTACATATATGCTGGAAAAATGAGGGGAATTTTAGTAGCAGTAAGTTCAGCAATGGCTTTTACTACCTCTTAAAAGGCCTGTGTCAACTTTAAAGCCATCCGAGTTATTAGCTAGTACTTAACTGGTGTCTCCAATTCTTCAGTCACCAAGTGTGATCGTTTTGGTTACTTCGTTTACACTATCGATTCCACGTTTTGCATTCTGATTCCCCCAACAGTTAAGCAGGAGTTAATACTTCTGGATTCTTCCTTTCTTAATTGGGCTTTAGCAGTTTGGTGGGGGCGCTGGGGATCACAGGTGAACTCACTTCCAGAATCAGTTCTTCCTCAACATGTGCTTCTGTGTCAGGATAAAAAATTACGGCTAAACAAAAATTAGATCATTAATACATTCATCAGCTTGAGAGTTTAGTTCAAAATATTTCTGCGTTATGGGGAGCTTTTAAAGCTTGCATGGTAAGTTTTAGCTGAGGTTTTGCACTTTATAACATAAAAGTGGCCCAACTGCAAGTGTGAATCGCAGTGCGGAAAGTAGTAAGGTCTGTAATGAGTTTTTAATACTTTTTCTTAAATGGTGTTACTGACTACTGTGAGATAAAAATACTCAGGTACTCCAAGCTCCGGGCTGCGTCAGGCTGCCTCGGGCAGGGTCAGAGATCAGGTCTAGACTGAGCTTGAGGGAGGTGCTCAGGAGAAGGTTTGTGCCAGACCGGGCACCCTGAGAACCCTCGATCCTCAAGGGAGCGTGGGCAGAGGGCAGTGGTGTCTCGTACGCTGACTTACCTCTCAGAGCGCCCTGGGGCTCTGAGGAGGAAGCGGAGGAACCGTGGGCTGGCAGTCCCTTGTAAAAATTGCGAAAAGCATTACGTCAAGGTATAGAACAGCCACAAAAAAAGAATAAGAAGTGAAAAATGACTGACGTTGGCTAGGCAAAGAGATGCAAAATTGAATTAGATGCCGCATATATACCTTTATATGCAAAGAGGTGTTTAAAAGAGTAGAAAATTAGGAACACCCAAATGTCTGACAGCAGAATGATTCAATTATTTCATCCATATGACAAGCCCTTTTTTGTCGTTCTTACAAACTCTTCCGTCAAGGGCTTTCTGTAGATCACAGCGAGGTAGCTGTGTGTGGTGTGTTGCTGGCTTCCCCACGAATGTGCATTGCGTGACAGTCAAGTCAATCCTGCAGTGTTTACTCAGAATATTCGCTCTTCAAACCTAGTGAGACAGAAGCAAAGTAACCAAGCCATGAGTTCTGTACCATTTCAATATGTGTATGTGTGTGAATATATAAAAGCACATGTTAATGGTGGGTAGAATTCAAGGTGTTTTTTTTTTTTATGATCACCTTATGTGGTTTCTATTTTTTTTAATGGTGAGAGTATATTCTTACAGAGAAAAGTTTTATGTGTGTTTTAATAATAGGACCATGTCTATTGCCCGGGCAGCCTCCGTAAAGCCCCAGCACATAGGCACTCAATAATTCATTTCCCGGGTGGTCTGTTCCACACTGATAGAACCCCAAGTCACTTCTGCAGACACAGCATCGGGTGGCAGAGTCATACCTGACTCCAAACAGCAGGGCCATGTCTTTGTTTTACTCTGTGCTCCCTTGAGGTAATTGGGGTTGGGATCGTTACTGCCCCACGTCTCTCAGTAGTAGGTCAGCCATTGTGACAAAATCTGCTCTTCCCAAACTGGAGTAGTCTGTTCCCTTAGCTCGGCCTGGAGAGTGTCGTCTTAGCCCACGCCAGTCCTTCCCCATGCTCTCCGTGTATGTTTTCTTGTTGGTTCTGTCTACAGTCTTCCAAACAGGAAAACCATAAACGGAAGTCTTTACATGGCCATTAATCCCCTTCAAAGGGGCTGGGGATTTAGCTCAAGTGGTAGAGCGCTTGCCTGGCAAGCACAAGGCCCTGAGTTTGATCCCCGGCACCCAAGGGAAAAAAAGATTCCCTTCAAAGTCCTCTTCTTCATTTCGAACACACTTATCCCATCATTCTTGGTGCTTTCTGAAGCAGGTCTGGAAGTCCTCTTTCTTGAGTGTCTTCAGTTGTGATGTTACAGCTGCCTCGATGTCCTAAATCAGTTCAAAACGTTGACTTGCATGGGCCTTTTGACTTTGGGGAAGGGCTGGAAATCGTACATGTTGAGCGATCCTTCCTGGGTCCCACTGCTAGCGAGCCCTTCGCTGTGGAGCGGTAGGCTACCTGGGCCTGGGCACTGCCCCTGCGTGCCAGGGTTGATGGAATGGATGCAGTCACTGGGCAGATTTTTAAATATGGGGCACGGTGCTAGATACCCAAACAGGCCAAGCCTGAGGATTTTGCTCCCCCTGCCTGGCTTCCGACGAAGATTCCTGGGCTCCGGCTTCCTTCAGCTGCTGCTGCTCAACCACCTGCTCCCGCACATGCCATCTGCTACCTGGTTTTGAGACCCCCACCCTTTAATTGTGCCATTTATCTGGATTTGCTTCACGCTTAGCTAATGGTGGTCTGGTTTGGGGTGAGGGGGACGGACAGCCAGGGTCCGATTGTCCAGCCCTCGGCCGCTCAAGGCCGGACTGAGGCTTCCTCCCCCAGGAACAGACTCGCAGACGGAAGGAGATGAAGGAGCAGGAAAGGAAGTCTAAGGCAGGCAACCGTGTTACAGTCCAAGCAGCTATTGACTTGTTTGTACAGAGAAATGAAATTCGTCCCATGACAACTATTTTCTCTTGTTACCAATATTTAATTTTCTGTAATCACTGGCTGGTGTCCAAACCTCGCCTCTACTTTTCTGATAGCTTCCACGTGCAGATGGAAGTATGCGATCATTTTCCCGTGCCCGAGGAAAGGGGAATTGGTCCTTTTTTCTGAATAAGCCCGCTGGACTTAACCATTTTGTTCTTTTGTGACTTGGCCTTTGGAAATCAAAAGTGAGGAATTCTGGGCATGAAAGGGGAGTGCATTTGCACTGTGTGCATTTGGTGTCTGGATCTCAGGTGGGCTCTGAGGAGACAGGCGCCTGGGAGGGCAGGTGGCAGGCAGCAGCCACCCTCTTCCTGCCTCTCCCACGGCACACAAGAAGGCTGGACTCCTTCAGCCCTTTAAATCCATGTTGTCTGTGCTGCCTCACTCCAGGCCTGAGGGTTTTGCACCATCTCCCTTAGTACTTTGTATATTGCACATGATTATTATTTGAAGATCAGACATTTTCAAACCTGGAGGCACGTGGGCCTCCCATGACGCCGCACTTCAGTTGGTAAGGAGATCAGTCATCTTCAGGTTGGCTGGGTTCCCCAAGCGGCATGATCTCATTTTACTCTTTTTTCTAACCCTACTTTAAAGCCATTGAAAGTTGGCCTCTCATATCTGTGGGTTAAACTTCCATAGTTTAAAACTATCCAAGGGACACAGTTGTGTCCACACTGAGTACGTGCAGACTTTTTTCATGTCATTATTCCCGGACACTAGAGCAGAACAGTTATGTGCATAGAAGCATTTAGATTGAATGAGGTGTTTTAAGTCATCTGGGATGATTTGACTTGTCCAGGAGGAGGCCTTATAGGTTATCTGCAAATACTGTGACCATTTTCTATAAGGGACTTGAGCAAGTGCAGATTGTAGCATCTGCTGGAGTCCTAGAACTGATCCACCACAGATACGTATATCATTTACTGCCCCCAGTGTACAATTCAAAGACTTTTAAAGAAAGTTTTCCAGGTGTGCAACTGTCAGCATAAGTCAGTCTGGGGGCACAGTACCCCCATCACCCCAGAGAGGACCATGTGCCCATTTGCTCTTAATGCCTGCCCCTCCCTCCTGCCACACCACAACTCTTTGCTTGTCTGGACTGTT
The DNA here is from genome assembly GCA_004026905.1 of Hystrix cristata. NCBI lineage: Eukaryota > Metazoa > Chordata > Mammalia > Rodentia > Hystricidae > Hystrix > Hystrix cristata. Next base: position 84,318 of record PVJO010003797.1, read on the forward strand.
CATAGAAATAGCATTGTAGAAGATGTAATCTCTCGTGTCTTATTTCTTCTACTTAGCATAATTGTCTCAAGGGTCACCCAAACCAGAGCATGAATCGATCGATTCCTTTTTGCTCAGCAGTATTCCATTGTACGACGTACCACATTTTGTTTATTCATTCGCCAATGGACAGACATGAGTTATTTTTAGTTTTTGTTTATTGTGAATACAGCTGCTAACAACATCCATGTCTAAAGTCTTTGTGTGTGGACATTTTTATTCTCTTGGGCAGATAACTAAGAGTGGATCGCAGGGTAGGATGACAAATTTATGTTTAGGTTTTGAAGAAATGCCAAATTATTTTTTGAGGTAGCTGGACTATTTTCTGTCCCTACCAGCAAGGTGTGAACACTCTTATTTCTCACATCCTTGCCAACATTTGTTACTGTCTTTCCTGCAGTTATTGGGATGTGAAGTGGTATCTCATGGTTTTGCTTTGTGTTTTACTAATGACTAATGTGTTGAACATCTTCTTGAGTAATTATCAGCTATTCATGCAGCCTCTTTGGTGACAAGTCTATTCAAACCTTTGTGTTTTTTTCATAAGCTTGCTTATTGGAGTGAGTGGAGTCTTTGTATTTTCTAGATAAAGTCATTTATCAGACATGTTTGGCTGATATTTTCTCCCAGTCTTGTTCATCTTTGTATCTTATAGAGTACAGAAATTTTCAGTTTTCAACAATTTTTTCTTTTACGTGCTCTATGGTGTTTCTGGTATCAATATAGAAGCAGGCTCGAGGTCTTGAGGATTTTCTCCCATGGCGTCTTCTAATAGTCGTATTATTTTACTTCTAACATTTAAACCTGACCCATTTTGAATTAATTTTTGTTTATAGTGTGAGGTGAGGGTTCACGTTCATCTTGCATGGGAATATTCAGTTGCCCTCACAACATTTGTTTAGAAGGCCATTGCATTGGTACCTTAGCTCAAAATAAACTGACCATAAATACGAGAACATTTTTCTGGATGTCGAGTTCTGTTCTGGGACCCGAGTCTGTCCTTACACCCCCACTGCTTTGTGTTTCCATTGATAGCTTCACGGTCAAGTTTTAAACTTAGGAAGGTAAAGCCTGCCAACTCCGCTCTTATTTTTCAAAATGATTTTGACCACATGGTCTTCTCTAATTCCAAATACATTTTATGATCATTTTCTCAAGTTCTACAAAAGTATGTGCTGGGATTTTGATGAGGCAGCCACGGAATCTATTGGATTTGGAGAGAACAGTCACTTCAACAACATTGAGTCTTCAGCCCACAAACACAAAACGTCTCTTCATTTACTTCAATATTCTCAGCAGGGAAATTGAATTTTATTAGTGTCAGTGCACAAATCTTATACTTGTTAAGTTTATTCCTAAGTATTTTATTCTTTCTAGTGCTCTCCTGAAGGGAATTGTATTCTTGATTTCTTTCTCAGATTGTGCGACACTTGGTTTTTGTGCATGGATTCAGGCTGTAGGGTCACAAACTCTGCAGACAAAGACAGGCTTACTTTTCCCTTTCCAATGTGGGTGCTTCCTCCTCCCATCTTACTTGCCTGGTTGCCCAGCCCTGTCTTCACCCAAGGCTGATCCGATGTAGCCTCACCCTGGAGAGACTGAATCGTGTGGCTTGGAGCCCCGCTGTGGCCTTCTGTGGCCCAAGAGCACAGCAGCGGTGACCCCAGCAGCCTTCCAGCCTTGGGGGTAGGGAGGCAAAGCCCGAGCTCACTGCTGGAGTCCCCACTCCAGGGGCACAGCGTGAGCCCTCTGCACCCAGCATGGAACGCTCCCTACTTCTGAGAGGCTTGCTAAACATTTTAAGTGTTTTATTCTGACTTTATTTCTCCAAGCACACATTGCAGCAAAAGCTGACCACTGGGGCCCAAATGGTGACCCCAGATTGTTTTAATAAAATGTATCTTGTCCTTATCGATGTGGAAATAGTAGGACTCTTGGACTACTGCACAGACAGAAGTCTGCGGGGAGGTGAGCATGCCAGATTGTAAAGCCCATGGTGGTGGTGGGGTGTGTGTGTATGTGTTACTGGGGATCAAACTCAGGGGTCCTCTGCCACAGAGGCACATCCCCAGCTTTTTAGTTTATTTTCTTGTGTTTTGAGACAATGTCAGACAGTATTTGAACTTGTGACCCTCCTGCCTCAGCCTCTATAAGTGCTGGGATTGTGAGTGTGTGTTACCATGCCCAGCTCAAAGCCTATGGCTTAAGACAATTGCACCCTAAATGGAGTCTGATTTCTGTATAAGCACAGAGGAGATTTAGAGATGGAGGGTGAGGGGCATCATTTGTCCTGGGCTCCAGGAAGGCTGAGCTGTCTTCAGTGGGAGGGATGAGAATTTTCCAAGGATTGGAGTGCAAAGAAAGAATATTCAATATTCTACTTCTAATTTTGTTTTCCAACCCAGATCTTCTTTTGCTGCAATCTAGGCTAAAAACTAAATTCAACAAAATCGTCTTTATTACCGAAAACTGCAGAAAATCCAGCGAGTCCCCCTGGAAGCTGGAGTTGGTCTGTGGCGCGCAGGTGGCGAGGGCGCGTGGGAAATGCTGTGGAAATGCCGTGGAAATGCCGTGGCCGCGCCCGTGGCAGCGGGAGGGGCGGCTCACCTGGCGGGTGAGGTCTGCGCATGGCGCCGTGTGCGCTTCAGAGACTCGAGCGGTGTAAGTGCAGGAACCGTCTTGTTTCGGGTTGATGCCGGGTGCAGTGGAGACCGTCAAGCCCAGTGGGCAGCAGAAGTTCGTTCCTGGTCGTGTAAATGCTCGACTTGTCAGAACTGAGACCAGACCACGCGCAGTCATGTGCTTACCTCTGCAGCTTACTTCCTGCAGGCCGTCTGCGAAATTGTTTCGGCTATTCGTGGTATTTTATAAACCCTGCGAGCTTGGGGACTGTTTGGTCAAGTTCTACCGGAGGGCAGGGCGGGACTTTGGTAAGGATCCCAAGGACTCTGCTGTTTGGAAAGAGATGAGAGTGCAGTTGTTCGCTTTGCTTCCCGCCTCATCCCACGCAGTCTCTCACCCCGGAGCCGCGGGGGCCGGAGCTAACCCGTCACCATGGCGCGCAGAGGGGCACTCGGGCCGCGCGAGGCGCACTGACGTGACGCTGGCGCCCCGGGTGGGTACCGTCTGCATGGTACTGTCGTGACCTGAGCTCGGACGCCGAGGTCCCGTGTGCCAGGCTCTGTTCCAAGCACATGCACGCGGCCTCTAATCCCGGCCACGATCCTTCAGAGCAGGCACCAGCCGGCGTCTCCGTTCTGCAGGGAGGGAGCTCAAATCTGAAGGAGTGAAGAGTCTGCCTGAGCCCGAAGCTATTAAACCACATCACAGAATGTGAAACCAGGTCATCTGCGTCAGAGGCCACGCACTTAATCACACGGCTCTTGCCACCTCCCAAGGCAGATTGTTCACTTTTACAGTAGCTCTTCCTTTCTTACATAAAGCTGTGTTAAGGTCACAGGCTCAAAATCACAGCGCGCTCTTAAATAGCCCAACAGACTCCAGTGACCGCGGAAGCTAGTGTGTTCTGTTATACAATGCTTCCCCCTAGTGGTCAAATCTGCAAACTTTATGCGTACATCTCCTGCCAGTTTCCAAAAATGGTACGTGGTTTCTTAAAAATTGAGAAGATAGAACAATCTAAGTTAACTACGTGATAATGGAAGAGTGGCTGAGACGATATCATTTAACTGGGAACAGAGTTTTAGCTCTGAGTTTCCTGGCAGCCAAGGCAAACAGGGAAACATAGCTTTCATTGCCCAGTAAAAAGTCTTTCTGTTCTTGAAACTCATCAGTAATTAACAGCTGCACTAAAAACTGGAGGTGACCCCTATATGGACATTCATTTACCTAGAGTCTCAGTGGAATAGGGGTGTCAGTTTATACAGGAGGCCTGGCTCAGCCTTATTCACCTGAGATGGTGGTGCCCTGCGAAGCCTCTGCAGACTCCACCTAGCAGGAAAAATAAAGTTGAAATACTCTTTTACAACTTTTTTTTTGGGGGGGGGTGCTGGGGTCGAACTCAGGGCCTTGCGCTTGCTAGGCAAGTGCTCCACCAAGTACTCACTGCATTTTGAAATAAATTATTTCATATCCAGTTAAGTAAAAAAACAATATTAACATTCCTCTCATTGATTTCCTTTTGCATTTTAAACGATGGCGTTTAAAGAATGTTAAATTGCGTATGTGGCTGGCGCTATCAGAAGCGCTGGTCCCCGCCATTTACCTGCCTCTTCCTGGCCCCGCAGAGGCGGCCTGCGCCGGGTGGTCGTCATGTGCAGAGCCCAGGAGCCCAGAGCACTTCTGCGTATCGAGCGGAGGGCCTCGTCGGTGTCCTCCAGCCCAGGTTGGCTTGGGAGGGGAACCTCGAGCCCCCGATGGAAGCTTCCCCCAAGCTGCGTTACCGTGTTCGGGGTCCCCAACAACTCTGCTTTGCCAGTGGGGGCGCCTCAGGGTGAAAGAGTGACCAGGGGCGGCGGGGGCGGGGAGGGGCTGGAGTGGGGGAGCAAGTGTGTCCGTCTGCAACGCAGAACGAGCGACCCACACCCCGGAAGGGGGCCCGCTCGGCCCGGGCTCGGCCGGAATGCCCGAGCGGGCTCTCCTCTCCGAGGCCCTTCTGGGCGCATTTCCGTTTGAACTTGGGCAAGAGCGGAGGCCGGGAGCGGACAGGTGAAGCCCATGTAAAGGATGGAAGCGCGGGCGCATCCCAGCGCGTTTGAGCGCACCCGGGTGCACGCGAGCGCATACGTTTCTAAGCACACAGGAACCACGAGCTCGCCATTCCTTGCGGGAGTTTCACCTTCCCCCGACGCTGTGTGTCACAATGCCTAGTGGTCTCCCAGAAGGTTTAGCCCTGTGCTCTGGCTCCACCCATTATGTCGACCCCACACCCTCGCTATTACATCGCACGAGGTTCCGCAGGCCCCGGCGCGCTGTGCTCTGCGCAGTAGCTAAGTGGAGGGACAGGCCTTTAGAAGGGCCTCGGGGTAGAGAGGCCCCCCTCCTCCTGCCCAGACCGCACCTCCTTCCCAGGCTGGGCACGGCCCGCCCCAGGCGCTGCCGCCCCTTCGCGGACCTGCCTTCCCGCACACGGCCACACGGGGGCGTGCGGCGCACGCTCCCGGCGCCTGGCCTGAACCCGAGGCGGGCCGGAGCTCACCCGGTTCAGCCCGGCGACGTGGATGCCAGATCGGCTCCTGTTTGCAGGTGGAGAGCCCGGAGAGGTTCGGCGATGGCGGGCACTGGCGCCCGGGACCCCGCGGAGCAGCGACGGTGCCCACAAGGCTGCCCTGCGGCCCTGGCTGGGCCCCGGAGCTGTCCTAGAAGCCCGGCCTCTTGTCTCTTGGCCGCTCAGCATCTTCGTTACAAATCGCCCAGGCTGGTGGCACTTCTCGGGGCACCAACTTGCCAGCTCCCTGTACCTCTTCCTTCTCCTCACTGTCCAGCCGCCACAGGCCGCTGCCGAGTGCCTGCCGACCCCTCACCAGCTCCAGGGGGATTTTTTCTGCTTCATAAGCGAAGGTCTGCAGTTCATATATTCAGCAAATATTTAGTGTCTGCTTGGATCCCGTTCTAGGGTTAGGGATGGGAGCCGGGCGGGGCGAACAGCCATCTTCATGAAGCTTGTGTTCTGGGGCAGAAAATAAGTCAGATGGATGCATTAAACAGACTGCTGAGTAGTAACATGAGCTGTCTAAACACGGGGGAGAAGCAGTGTATGTATGTTTTGTGTGTGCATGTGTGTGTGTGATTCCCTCTTTGATCCGGAGGCCAGGGCTGCCCTCACAGGGAAAATGCTGTTTCCTTGGACGCCAGGGGGAGGCCACCAGGTGGCCCTGCGCCCTGGACTTTGCCCTCCAGGAAATGACTGCAGGTTATGGGGACCATCCCGAAGGCCCCTCAGAGTGCACGCAGCTGGCGCCTGCAGAAGAGCACCGGGCTGTGGTCTTGAGGCCCCAGGGGCAGAGGTTCCTGTAGAAACGAGGTCGCCTTGCACAGAGATGACACTACAGAGGAGTGGGTGCCTCGGGCAGGGAGCAGCAGGTTACGGGGACACGCGTTTGCCTGGTGACGCCCAGGATGTGAAAGGCTGCGGAGCAGGCAGGGATTCTGGAATGCGGACTTCAAATGTGTTTATTAAAAGCACAGTGTTCTGCCGGCTCCTATGTCGCGCCAGGTCCCACCTGTAATTCCTGCTCCAGAACCCACTGGGTGTCCTGGGGATGAGCCTGAAGGGGCCAGCCCAGAGCACCCCGGAAGTCAGGGCTCCCAGCCAGCAGGGCTCTCCGTGTCTCTTCCGATGCCCAAAATGCGAGAGTGTCTCTCAGGAGCCGAGGACCTCGCTCGGTCCTCTGCTATCTGCCCGGAGGGTGACTGTTTTGTCGCAATTTGGCCCAGCCTTTCCTGGCGTTAGCACTGAAAGTCCCCACTCCGGGGAGCCCCTGCTGCCGGCGGCCCTTGGGCAGACCTCGAGAGACCAGATGCCCCCTGCAGGCTCCTATCTGCGGCTTGCGGGGGACAGTATGGGCCTGCGCTCCTGCGGGCCACTCAGACTGGGGCTGGGCTGCGATTTTGAGCTGTGTGGTCTGACATCTCAGTTCAGGGCTGGGGATTTTGTCGTGTGACCTTGAGGAATGCCTGGGCTCTGTGGACCTGGATGTGCTTTGGCGATGATGTGTCAAGATGCTGCCGGTCTCCTGCTGCCCCTCTTGAGCAGGGCTCCCTCTGTGCCTCGGCTTTCGCGGGTAATTTCACTGCGGTTGTCCTCTGAGGCCCCGGTCCTGGGCTTGGCTTGGGCAGCGCCTCCTGCAGGAAGCACGCTGTGAGCCCCTTGCCGATAGATGCCCTGTGTTTCCCCAGCCATGTGGGGGGCGGGCTGGGGCTCCAGCGTCCATGCTGTGAGGTTACACGGCTCCCAGGGCTGCAACTCTCTGCCTTACACAGGCTGTGCCCGCCAGCACCAGCAACCCAGAGCTCCCGGGGTTTTCCTCTCCAAGGAGCCTCTTCACCTTACTGTGGGGACCAAATGTGGGTCTGGGCTGTGAGGGGCCACAGAGTCCCTTCCTCTGCCCTGCCAGCCATGCCGCCCACCTGGGGGCCTGTGTGTGCTGGTCCCCAAACACTGCTTCGTCCCTGGGCATGTGGCGGGCATGGAGGTGGGAGGCTGAGCCCCCACGGCTGGGATGGACAGGGAGATCTATGCCTCACACCCAGCAGGGGTCTCGGTCCCCCTGCAGGCTCAGCTGAGGTCCTTCACCTGCCATTTGCCAGATGGGACGCATGAGCCAGCCCTGAGGGAGCCACTCTGTTGTGCCGGCCCAGGAGGCCACCCTAATTTCCTGTTTGGTGGCACTGTGGCTTCTATCTCCATCCCTGTACTGTCACTTACTCATGCTGGGCTCTGGCCATGTGCCCCCTCACAGGGATGCTCCGCCCGCCCCAACCTGAGCCCGGTGTTAACGTACCCGGATTCCTCTGTGCTTTTCACCATCATGGGTTGGGGGTGCGACAGTAAAGCACATCCTTGATGGGGGTGCAGGACCCCTTCCCCTCTTGGTGTCAGAGAGGGGTGATGAGCCAGGACATGGCCAGATAGCTCCACTTCCAGGTTGCTTCCCACCCTCCCTGGCCTCCGCCAGGATCGCCGGTCTAGCAGGGCCAGGTGGCGGGCCTGCACTGCTGCGCTTTCTGGTGTCACTGTCATTGCCATCAGCCTGTTCCTTCCCAGCCCTACAGCCCTTCCCCGGCATGTGCCGAGATGGCACGGAATCCCCAGCAGGCCTTCTCTCTTACTGCCGGATCTTTCATCCAGAAAACACTAAGTGCTGGCAGTGCTGTCTCCTGACTGAGCCCAACCGATGACCAGGACCACAGGGGTGTCCCCATCCCTCACCTCCCACCTGTCATGCTCGGCAGCCCCGCCAGGGTTTGCGGGCGCTCGTTGACTTGGATGGAGCTCCGGTGCTGGGCCGGACAGACTACACTGGAGTCTAATCACCGCATCCGGGCGCTAGTTAATCATACGAGGCTCTGCTGCCAATTAACCAATTAAGCCGCAAACAATTAAGTTATCTCTGCACCTCACTTCCGTTTCCTATAAATACTGTCAGATCTTGTTTTTGGCTGGATCCTCTAAACGTGTTTTGGTTCTGGGGGCTCCCTGGTGGGTGGATCGGTTTTTGTTTTGTCTTATTTCTCTTTGCTCAAATACACTCAGATGAATTTAAAACTCTGGGGGTTTTTCCTTTCAACAGTACTGGGAGGGCTGTTGCTGAGGTCCCTGGCTGAATGGGGTGAGTCTGGGGTTTTAATCAAAGCCAGCCCTTTGCGACTCCACACCCAGGCATGCTCAGAGCCCCCTGGGACCCCCCAGGAGGAAGCGTCAGGAGGGGACTGTGCCAGTGTAGACGGGGGCTGAGTGGCCGAGAGGGCCAGCAGGGTGCCCTGTCTCTCCCTCAGCCCAGGGGACCACAGGAGAGTGCCAACGCCAGTGAACAGGAAATGGATAGAAGGTGGGAGGGGCGGTAAGAGCCCGAGGGTGCCCTGCTTCCACCTTGGGGGAGCCCAGCGGGCTTACACTGGGCGACAGGGCTTGGTCCATCTGGCCCGCCTGGGAGGAGGCCTCCTGGGGCTCGGCCTGCCTCTGAGCTCCCGCAGAAGCCTGGATCCCCAGCTGAGGAGAGGCGGAGGCCACAGTGGGCTGGGGGACCTGGGCTGGCCTGTCCACACCTCCCCAGGGCAGATGCAGCTCTGGCCCAGGGTGTGTGCACAGTGCCTGAGCCCCCTTCTCATCGCGCCCCGCTTCGCACATTCTCTCTCTACTTCCTACAGGCCAAGTGGTGTTGTGGGGTCCCAGGGCTGCCCCAGGTCTCTTGTCTCCCACACGTAGACTCATACCCTGTGCTGTCTGTGCCCACCCACCCTCCTGACCCACTGTAATAAGGTTTGCGGGGTCTGAGTTCCTGCCCCCAAGTCCTCCAATAGACAGTCCCAATTAAAAGGTTGACTTTCTATGTTGTCCCCAGTCTAAAACCATGCTCTTGTGCTTAGATGCCTGAGGGTCTCCCCCCTAAGGCCCCAGGAGGCACTGAGGTCAAACACTGCTGGGTTTGTAGCGGTGTCCAGTTCTGGCAGGAGCCAGGATCACCTTCTGAGTCAGGCCTGAATGACTTACCGTCCCATTCCATGATATAAAGGACATCACAGAGACAGTGTTTTGAAGATTGTATAAGCCACACTGCTAGGGTTTTGTGTTGTGTACATGGGGTGCATTGGTGTTTGTGTAGTATATGTGTGTCTGTGTGCACGTGGTGTGTGAGATATATGCATGTAGTGTGCACAGTCTTTGTATATTGAGTACATGTGGTGTGTGTGGTATTTGTGTGGTGTAGTATATGCCATCTATATGATGTACATATGTGTGTAGTGTATAATGTGTCTGTATATGTGGACTGTGTGTGTGGTGTGTGTGGTGCACATGTGTTATGGCTTGTGTCTAGATGTTCCCCTATGCAGTCATAGGCGCGGCTTTTCACCTATGACTCGATCTAGGGTATGTGACGCTGGGATCAAGAGGTGTGTGATTATCAAATTAGTTCACCGATTGGTTTGGCTTAGTTCTGGGTAGGATTAAGGGTGGCTCATCCTCGATGAGCGCTACATACCCTAAAGGCAGGTAGCCTAGGTAAAATGCAAGTGACAGAAAAAGGGTTAGTGTGGTTGTTTGTCACTTGCTGCTTGCTGCCTTCTGCCTGCCCTGTCCTGCCATGGACTGTTTCGCCTCTGTGATGCCCCTCTGCTATGGATTGAAACCTGTAACAGAGCATGTATATATGATGTGTGTTTGCGTGTGTGTGTGTGTGATGTGCATGTGTCTGTGGGTTGTGTGGTATGTGTGTGAACAAAAGGACACCATCACACCCTGGGTGAGTGGCCACCATGGCACCAGAGAAGGTAAAGGGCCAGGTTCCCACCAGCATCACCTAGAGGTGGAATCCCTCAAGGATCATATAGATGTGCTCAGCTGGATGTCACAGCGACCTTGTGTATCCTTTCCTGGCCCTGTGACCTTGTAGTCAGGGAAAGATCAATGCCCCATGGATAGATCCTGGTTTTATGTCCTCTCTGGGGCTGTGCAATTGTGTCCTCCCTATCTAAATCACGGAGGACACCACCACCAGCTTCCACACAGCATGCTCTTCCTGCACTCATTTACAGGCAATATCATGCTCTAAGGATCCTGAGCTGCCTCAAATTTACACACCAGGTAAGGGGTTTTCTCTCTGAGAACCATACAGCCCCCTGGACTGGGTATTCAAAAGCAATCAGCCACTGGCCAGGAGAGATTGTCACAGGAGTAGTGGGCCAGGCATGGTGGGCCAGGCGTGGTCACAACCATGCAGATTCAACTCCCAGAGCCCTAAATTTCCACCTTCTGCCTGCAGGACCCCATGGGGGTTACCCCTGGGTGTTGCCATCTCCCTCCTCCATTCCCAACCCCCACACGTGCATGACTGGGGACTTCCGGCCAGCTCTGGACCATTCCTTTGTCTCCACTTTCCCCTGAATCCCATCAGCCCATTTCTTTCTGTTGCATTGCCTTGTGCAAATGCAGAACTACCAGGGCATCAATAGAAAATGTGTCCCTTTCCCTGCTGGGCCCCCAAGATCACTGCAGCTAAGGTCTGAGGCCTGTCTCCTCTGACAGCTGCTTCCAAGTCAGGAAACAGAAGCAGCCTCCTCAGTCCTCTCAGCAAGATGAGGTGACACAGGAGAATTGCCCTGAGACATGTGACATAGACACGCCTGCTTCCAGTTCACCCAAGTAACAAGACAGTTTAGTCTATAATGAGATAAACAGAGAACGATGCTCAGTGTGGCTGGTGTCATTATGGAGCTATGTATGTGTTGATGACCATGAGAAGAGAATGCAGAGACGGCCCTCGCAGATTGAAAAGGGTGATGCTAAATACACCTGGTGCAGTAGACAAGACATGTTTGACTTGCATGCTTCATAGAACAGCGGGTGTGTGTGCCGTTGGAGGCCCTGCTGTGTCCAATCAGCAGCATCTGTCACCGGGTACTGGGCCCTCTGGTCCTGGGGGCAGGGGTCCTGGGGTGGACCAAGGAAGGCTCTTGACATAGAGGTGACCCTCAGGCCACTGGCCTATTCTTTAAAAGGCCAGAATGGAGACAGGCCATGATCTGAGGGGCCCAGAGAAGGAGCCTGAAGTTGAAATCAGGAAAACTGACTCTAAGTTGGGCAAGGGATGAAGCCATGCATTAATTAGCTCAAACGGATGACCCAAAACCAGATTTAAACTGGCCTTGGGTTTGGCTGGGGTGTGGCTCGCCTTAGGTCTAAAGGAAGTCATGAGGTCGTTGCCATTTCTTGTTTTCCTTCTTTGTGCTCCATTTTCTTCTATGTTGGGTCTACTCTCAGGCTCCCTCTCAAGGTCTGCTCCTGCTCCTGGCAGTACAGTCCACCCCATCAGGCCCTAGGGAAGGGCAGAGTCCCTCTCAAGGGAGCCCTGGAAATGTCACTGTGTCTGTGACTCTGACTGGACCGCACGTCCATCCCTGAAACAATCCCTAGGCTTGCAAGAATGCAGAGCTCTTGCTGCAGACTCATTCAGATCACCAAGCATCATGATTTTCTACCCCAAGCTTTGTACATTTATCTTCCTAAGGTGCCTGGTTTTCCCGTATTCCTCAGGATCCAAACTCTGTTGGACCTTCTGTAATGCCTCCCAGGGAGTTCTTCCAGGTATTTTCCTGTCTACACTCAGGCTCCCCATGCAGCTCTTTCTTTATCACATTATTCTGTGTTTCCAGGAACCGAAAAGCTCTTGAGATTGTACTTTACAATATTCTTTATTATTTTTTATTATGAAATATTTCAAACATTGGAAAACCACAGAAAATAACAAATGTGTATTCACCATCCAGATTTAATAGCTAATAACAGCTTGCCGCATTTGTTTTACTTTTCTCTTTCTAGTTAAAGAAATTAAATTAAAAAAAATACATCTAAAGCCCCAATTTCTCCTTTCCTTTCCTTCCACTCTCAGGCTCCTAAAGTTGGATCAAATTTCTATTCAACTGGGGCTGGGGATTTAGCTCAGTGATTAGAGTGCTTGCCTTGCAAGCACAAGGCCCTGAGTTCGATCCCCGGCACCACAAAAAAAAAAAAAATTTCTATTCAACTGTATGTTCTTGAGAATTATTCCTGTTGATTTATAGAATATAGTTTATACCATAGTGGAGTTCCATTACTGTTACACAATGACTGGGATAATCGACTATTGTGGTATAGCTCTAAAATATTCCCCAAAAGTCTCACATCCAGAGGTGGGGTCTGGTTAGAGGAGGCAGGTTACTGGGAGCATGACCTAGAGGGGTGTATTTTTGTCTCCAACTCTTTGTTTCCCTCTCTGCTTCCTGGATGCCCCGGGTTGAGCAGATTTCCTCTGCCAAGCCCTTTTGCCATGTTGTCTGGGCCTTGGGGCCAGCGTGCCATGGACTAAACCCACAGAAACTGTAAGCAAATAGACCTCTTCTCTTTTAAAGTTGTGGGTGTCAGGTATTTTGTCCCAGCAATGGGAAAGCTGACTAAACATCAATTTAGGAAGAAGGAAAGTTTAATGTAGTTCACAGTTTTGGTGACCAATTGGCCCTGTTGCTTTAGGCCTGTGGTGAGGCAGCACATTGTGCTGGAGCAACCCATTCCTTCAGGACTGGGAACGAAAGGAGACATACATACTTCCCACGACCTACAGACCTCCATTAGGCCCCCACTCTTTTTTTATTTTTTTATTTTTTTTGGTGCTGGGGATCGAACTCAGGGCCTTGTGCTTGCAAGGCAAGCACTCTAACCACTGAGCCAAATCCCCAACCCCTGACCCCCACTCTTAAAGATGCCACCACCTCCCCAGTAGTGCCAAGCTGTGGACCATGCCTTTAACACATTGTCCTTTGGAGACATTCCAGATCCAAATTTTAGCAGGAATACTTTTGATTATGTAAATGAAGCACACTCTGTGTATCCTTTCCTGTCTTGATGAGCGAACCTGTTTCTGATTCTTCACATGACAAGCTGGCTTCAGTGGACATTCCTGCTTGTAGCTCTTGCTCCTCAAGAAGGAACCTGTTACAGATATGCCCAGTGGTAGAACTGTGGACTGGTACCCAGGGCAGGTGCATCCTCCAATTTAAACCATGCCTGTGTCTTCTTCAGGGGCTTGTCCTGCCTCCTTACCTGCCACCAAGGGTTTCAGATCAGGGCTGCCCACTAACCTCACCCACACTTAATGTTAGGAGACCTTCAAATTTTTGTTGATTTGATCAGAAGAAAACAATAATTTGTGTTTCACAGGGCTTCCTGGGTGGAGCTTCTTTTTACACCTGCATCTCCCTCAGTGCCAGGCCCAGGTGGCCCTTGGATGTTGGCTGGAGGTGGAGGATGAGGGATCTAGTCATCTTCAGCCAGGCAAGCTGGCCTGGCTGCTCCCTGTGGGGAGGTGTGCATGAGTGGGAGGCCCATGAGGAGGTGGGTCTGCCTGGAGTCCCAGGCCCTGAGGCACAGAGTTGCAGTGAGTGGGCAAGTGCTGACGGCCAGCAGGGTGAGGGATGGAAACAGAGGCCTGGCAAAGGTACTTGAGCCAGGAGTTAAAAGCTGCACTTCAGACAAAGACTCTGCTGAGGGTGGGTGGGGGACAAGAGGCCAGAGAAGGGGCTGGGCAGGGGCAGCAACCCTGTGAAAAATAAGGATATGGTACCTCAGGGGACCAGGACAAGGTGGGCAAGAGGCTGCTGAGTCCACTAGGTGACAGCCTTCCTGGCCAGCCTTTGGGTCTGCCCCCTTTGCTGTCAGCATGGACTCAGGGCCTCCTAGCTTCCTTGGGAGGCCATAAGAAATCTGGTAACCTTCATGGACAAGGCAAGCCCACCTGCAACAATCCTCAGGAGTCAGATTGAGACATCTTATTTCCAATTTCTTCCCTTCTTGCTGCTGTTCTGAGTCATTAAACAGTTTTCTGGGGTCCAGGGTATCTCCATCTGAACACAGGCACACATGCACACACACACTCAGGTTTAGTGGATCCAGCTCCTGGGGGTCCCATAGGGGCCATCAGCAGCAGCCTCTCTGCTGGCACTGACTGGAGAAGAAGCAGAATGGATGGGAGTCCTAACCATGCCCTTAATTACCAAGAACCAGGCTGGGGATCTAGCTCAAGTGGTAGAGTGCTTGCCTAGTAAGCGCAAGACCCTGAGTTCAATCCCCAGCAGCATCCCCCCACCAAAAAAATTACCAAGAACCACGCTGGCCGGATTCCATTCTCCCCCATGTGAGTGATTCCCTAAAGTTCGGACTGAGCTCTAAGAGGGCAGCGATCTCAGCTGATGATGCCCAGTGTCCTGGCACCGCCAACATACCTGGCAACTAGGTGACCTCAAGAAGGCTCATGCCATAAATGATCCAGGGCCTAGAACATTAACACCGGCAAGATGGCAGTGCCCCTTGAGTTTGTCTGTGAATAACAGTCCCACTCAAGTAAAAGATTATCAGTGCTCTATTTGGTGTCTTGAAACATTTAATTATTCCTAAAGTTTACCTAAAATGTAGGACATGGAAGAATACCCAAGAAAAGCCTGATACAAAAAAAGTCCAAATATTAAACTTGTTTCAGATATTAAAATCTGTTATAAAGGGACAATAGTTGAAAGTACACAGTATCGCTGCAGAAGTGGGACTATCAAGGGGCAATATTAAAATGCAGGAATGTGTACAAGTAATACAAGGATTTAGTTTATGATAAAAAGAGCATTTTAGAACAGTGGACAAATGCTCCTGCAATCAATGAGGTTGAGAAAACATGTGGGAAGCAAGAGCAGTTAGATCTCAGCTTCATTTCATGCACAGAGATCAACCACACATCGCGAAGTGGGGCTTCTTCAGAGTATGTTTCCACATCCCAGGGCGCCTGGCTTCAGCACCAGCCCTTTTCTGCAGAGGTGTCTGCTACCCACCTTCTCTGGAGCTCTGCAGGGGTTGGGGCTCTGCTGTCCGGCCTGCCTCAGATGGGAACTCTCCTGATGGACGCCGTGCTTGGGCCCATGCTCACCCTCTTGCTGGGAGGGCACCGTTTTCTAGGGGTGGGAGGGACTGGGGCTCATCAAGGGACAGACAAGGCTGTGAGAGGCAGCAGCCACAAGGTCCACTGGGCCGTGGAGGGTGTAGGAGGGACTTCCTCCAGCAGCAGTCTGTCTAGAGGCTACTGGGCACCCAGGTCACTACTCAGGGAAGCAGGCCAAGGAAACTGCAGGAGAGAGGGGAATCGAGAGGAGCCTGTGTGTCTACCTGTGGCAGGAGTCTGAGCCCAAAGCCCTGAACAGCTCCTCGCCTTGTGTCCTGCCTTATCAATGGGTAACAGCTCTCGGGTGAGGTGTAGGGGCAAGCAAAGCCACCAGGTTCTAAATGGCTAAAATTTTGCTTGTTAGAGCTATTTTTAAAATAATTGCTTGTGGAAAATTTTGAGTTTGGTGCTGGCAGGTTTTTGAGCTAACATGTCTCAGCCTACAAGGAGGAGATAAACGACCTAGAGGGAGTATAGCGAGCCTGTCTGTATTGGTCCATTTTTGGTTGCTATGACAAAATACTGGAGGCTGAGTGCTTAATAAAGAAGAGAAGTTTATTTAGCTCACGGTGTTGGAGGTCCAAGGTTGGGCGGCCCCACTGGCTTGGCCTCTGATGTAGGCCCATGTGGATAGTATCAGGGTGGGGAGAATGTGTGCTGAAGTGACACAGCAGGAAGCCAGAGTTCCAAGGGCTTGCTTGTTTTATACTAATGTGCGCTCGTGGGAACAAACCAGTGTCCCATGAGAAGCACATTAATCTCTTTCAAGAGTGGTGCTCCCAAATGACCTTCCACTAGGTCAGCCCCACCTTTTTACTGCCTCCCAGTGTGACTACACATGGAACTAGGCTTCCGACGCACCAGCCTTTGGGGCCAGTGCACAAATCATATCATTTATGTGACTCGTCCACCTCAGAGACTTCAGGGCTGGAGCCCGTGGGCCATCTCTGCCTTCTTGTCAGAGGAGCTGTGGGTGTACCAGTCCCGGGGTGCTGCCTGACGAATCCAGCATGAGCCCCTGCCGAGCCTGCAGGACACGGAGTGGGTCTGTGGTCTCTGGAACTGCCAGCTCCCAGTGGGGGCTCCTGACTTTCAGGAAGTCCTATCAGCCCAACTTCAGCACAAACTAGGTTCCAGGTGTAAACCCTTCTCCAGCGGGCGCCGCAGCCTACAGGAGGGCTCTGAGCTTGCTTTCCAGCTGGAGTCATCTGGTCCCTCTCCCAGCATTCTGGCGTCATCAATCTACTCGAGTGCAGGGGTTCTCACTGCAAATCTCTGAGACCAGCAGCAACAGCAGCAGCATCGCCAACTAGAAATACCAGTCCCTGGGCCCCAGATGCCCTGAATCAGAAACTCGAAGAAGCCAGTAGTCTGTGGTAACGAGCCCTCCGGTGACTCTGAGACCCGCGACATGGTGAGAACATCTGGCCCAGAGCAAGGCTCAGAGGTCTGTATTTTTAAGCCCCTGTGGATTCTAATACTGCAGTCTGGTTGGCAGCCGTTGCCCCAGGCCCCTGATGGCGAACCTTTCAGAGCTTTCAACGATACAAACAGCTCACTGCGGCACGCATGCTGCAAATTCACCACCACTGCGGTCTAGGCCGATGGACCCAGACTGTGCTGCGTACTAAATCATCTGGAGAGAGGAAGTGCCAGTTGTGTAATGCTACAGATTTCAAAGCATTGAAAGCTCCATCTATTTCCAGTCATTCTGACTTAGTTTTGAGGTCAGGAAAGTCACAGATCCTTCTGTCCCTCCCCAGGTGAGTGTCAAGGGCAGCCAAGGGTGGGAACCAGAGCACCCCCCCACAATGAGGAGCATGGCCCGTCCTGTGGAAGGAGATGCTGGCGACAGGAGGATGATGCTGTTCATAGTCACAGCACGAGAGTGAGCAGGTACTGGTGCCTAACACATGGCTGGCATTGTGCTACTTGCATCTCCTCATTCATCCTCAATCAGTCTTGGGAAGTGGGTCTAGCTGTCCCATTTCATGCAAGAAACCACCCACACAGCCTGCAGCTCTTTCCTCCTCCTGTCTGCCTGTCACGCAAGGCCGGCCCAGAGAGCCCCTTGATCGGCAGCCATGCTGCCCAGAGCTGGGGTCTCCCGCGGTGGTCTTGTCAGCGTGGCCCCTGATCCCACCACACGATGGCTCCTTCCAAGGAGATGAGGACCAAGAGCCTGTCAGGCTTTAAGGTGCTCAGTGGTCACCTCACTGTCGCTTCCTGGGGAAGGTGAGGTGAGAGATGGGGAGGTATCTCGGCCCAGGCTCTGCTCCCCATGGGAAGTGCCACTGGAGGAGCCGGAGTGTGTGGAAAGGTTGAGCCTCGAGCCCCGAGGACAGTGAGGGCCAAGCAGGAGGAGTTGGGAGCACCCGCAGAGGCCGCCCAGCACCCCTCTTCCCCGTGCCCTGCTCCGCACACAGGACTCTGTGTCAGGTGTGTCGACCAGGTCAGCTCCTCCTTGCAGCCTTGACTCTCAAGGCAGCAGCTGGCAGGAGCAAACAGTTTCACTTTTCGTGCATCAATTTCCCCGTCAGTCTAATGATGAAGGTGATTGGCAGCATTAATCTAGCGTTTTTGTGCCAGCCACTCTCGCAGGTGCTTTTGAGACAAGTGCCTGGCTCCAAGAGCTTCAGACACCCGATGAGGGTCTAGATGACTTCACTCCACCTGCCTCTCCACAGAGTTTCAGATGTTCCCGTCCCAAGCTGGGTGGAGCCCTTTCCCCACCTGTGACAGCCAGGGAAGGTGGCCCAGCACACCCGCACGATTAAGCAGGACAGCTACGGCTGGTTAGCAGGCAGGAGACTGTACGCACGTGTGGGCCTGCCCTCCTGTCCACATAAGCAGCCCTCTTACCACCCTCATTGAGTGAGTCTGGATGACCTCCATCCTGTACATGGCTCCCTCTTATGCTGCCGTGTAGGTCCTAATAAAGCCTCTTGGGCCGATTTGTGAATTCCGTCTTGAGCAGAGCAGATTGAGGTAGTTGCATCAAAAGTTCCTAACACTAGAGGCTGCTAGCACGGAAAGCAGTCAGCCGCTGGGGCTGGTCGTGTTGAGGGCAGCTAGCAGCCCCAGAATGATGGAGGATGACGGGGAGCTGCGACCTTTGGCTGCTAAAGCAGTTCTAAACTCTGCTTGCTGGAAGAACTCCAGAGAGCTGTTGGTAGCTGCTGTTCCAGCTGCTAGGAGGACAATGAGGAGCGCTGCTAACCCGAGGAGCTGGGTACTACCGATATGCAGGGCTGCTAAGAGATGACTGTTAAACTGAAAGCTGCTGGTATTCAAAGTTCAGAGCTGCTAACATGGAGAGAGCTGCACTCTTCCTATTCATGATTTCTCTCTGAAAGGAGCAAAAGAACCCTCAGCTGATTGGTTATACTTTCATGTAATGTATCAGTAAATACACAGAGCAAACTGATGAAGTAGGGACTTATTATGGTTTAGTTCTAAAATGTCCCTAAAAGTCTCCTGTTCAGAGGCGAGGGCTGGTGGGAAGAGGTGGGTTGCTGAGGGTGGGGCTTGGAAGGGTGTATTCTTGTTCCTGGCTCTCCCTTCTCTTATGTTTGGTAGTCAGACTGCAGCAAACAACTCTCCTCTGCCTTGTTGCTCTCTCATGCCTTTTCTGCCTTGGAACCAGCAGACCATGGACTGAATCCGTTGAAATGATGAGCCAAAATAAACCTCTCCTCTTTTAAGTTATGGGTGTTGGGTATTTTATCCCAGTGATGGGAAAGTGACTCACACGGGAGTTGTGTCACCTTCATTTTACAGATGAAGTAGAGCCATACAGAGTCCAAGCAGCTTGCCCAAGGCCATACAGAGAACAAGAGTCCATAACTCACCCTGCCTGCCACGCCAGTGCAGGTGTGGTACAAGAGTGTTTCACAAATCCCATATTAACAGGTCCACCTTCCTCATCAGTCAGGGTTCCACTGGGAGACCGACCCTTGTCAGTTATTTGAACAGGAGTATTTCGTATAAAGAATTGTCCGTGGACATGGAATTGTAACTGAAAGGGCACAAAAAGGACCCCGGAGTGTCACGGAGCGGGGAAGCAGTGGGAGGAATAAGGGAAGAGAGAGGAACAATTAGAACCAACAAGCTGGACGAGAGCTGGAAGTGCTCACTGGGGCGTGGATCTCTCCAGTGGATGGGCGTAGAGGGGAAACTGCAGGCGGGGTCAGTAGCTGGTGCAGGAAGGACCTGCCTCTGCGGGCGGAAGAAGGTTGCTGAGGTGATGCCAAATATGCAAAGGGAGCAAATCCTGCTCCCACCTCAGCCTCACAGTCTCCCCCCAGCGCCCCTACTGATAGACTCACAGGGCACGGCTGGCAAGGCAGGAATGAATGGGGTTTGCACAGTCCCAGCCCGGCACCCCTGAGCTGAGGTGGAAGGGGAGTTTGGAGCTGAGAGATGTTACTGAATAAGCTGCACATCTTGCCATGGCCGAGGCCGAGGCCTCATCTCCCACGCTTCAGCATTGACCCTCACACCCTTCCTCTTGTTTGATGCCCTGGCAGCTCCGCTGTGCTTCCGGTTCCACCCAGCCACTGGTCCTTTTGTGTAGGTTGTGTAGGCAGAGACAAGATCTCTCTCCAAGCTGAAGAAGCTATGCACACACACCGTATGTGCTCTGCACACGGTGGGGGAGACTCGGCATGCACTGATCCCCTTTCCACTCACTGTGCGTGCCAGGCACTCCCCACGCCCCTCCCCAGAGGTGCCCTCAGGCAGGGCGGGCAGGGAGGGAAGCCGAGTGCCCACTTTCCTTTCGTCCCTTCCTACACTGTCCAGCCCCTTCCTGGCCTTTGTGCTCACCTGAGCATGGCACCGATACCTCTCGGAGTTTGACCTTTCCAGGAATGAATGATCTGATTTCTCAGGAAACGACGGAACATAAGGTAGGCTTCAGCAACATCAGAGAAGCACATCAATTAAATATCTGCCTGAGCATTCTCTCTGGGTTTCCATATTCCAAAAAGCTCACAATAAAATTAACTCCAAAGTTACTGAACTGAGAAATGTACAATTACTGTCCTGTTGGTGCAATAAAATGAAAAGGACTGTTTAGGCATTTAATTGGCATCCAACAACCTGTGATGGCATGTTAATTAGACGTCGATTACGGCAGAGCACTAACTGAAGTTTGGTAAGCATTCTAACTGATAACCAGTGTTTGCTCTGCCAGATGAAGTGGGCCGTGTGCGACGGCTGCGAGGGGCTTGTTCAGTGCCTGCGGCCTCCAGGTGGCAGGGCCCATCTGACCTCGGACCCTCTTCAGGAACCACCTCCAAGGGGCAAGCGACTGGGCTGTCCTCAAAGGTCCCTGTGGGAGGAGGTCCTCTTCCTGATGGAGCCGAGCTTCACCTGCTTGGGGTGTGGGAAATCTTCCCTCTCTCTGTCTTCTCTTCTCAGCTTGCTCAGCCACAAGTCTGAGCCCAGTTTCAGAGCGCAGTCTGAACGCAGGGCCTGGCCCCGCCACTTTCTGCTGTGGGTTCTGGCTCTGGGCTTCACTTTCTTCTCCATGCAGCAGGGATCTTGCCAGAGTCTCAGGACTGTTGACAGGAAAGTGCTGGACCCATTCTAGGCGTGAGCAGGATCTAAGCTCCTCCCAATCGGCTCTTCTCTGCCCTCTATTTTCCTGCTGGTCTCCTGATCCTGCTCTTGGTTCCTGGCTTTGTTCTCTGTGGGATCGCGGCCCTGACACCTTCCCTAACCCTGCAGCTGAGCCAAGACCAAGTTTTGTCCTCATCAGAGACTCCTCGGGTTCGAGATTTAAATGCTGATTCCACCATTCGTTAGCTGTGTGACACCGAGTCAATTACTTCCTTTCTCTGGTTTTTCTCTTCTATTTTGTGGGGATAATAACACAGCCCTCTGTGTCCGAATGCACCCACAGATCCAACCAACCTTGGATTGAAAATACTCAGAAAAAATTGCTTCTGCACCAAACATGTGCAGATTTTTTTCTTATCATTTTTCTTAAACAACACAGTGTAACCACTACCATAGCATTTACATTGTGTTGAGTACAGTAAGTTATCTAGAGATGACATAAAAATACAGGAGGAGGTGCATAAGTTATATGCAAATGCTATGCTCTTTTATATAAGGGACTCGAGTAGCCTCAGTGTTGGGGGTCCACGGGGGTCTTGGCACTAGTGCCCCTGGATGCAGAGAGACAACTATGTTTACCTGTTAGTTTCAGTGCAAGCACGTAGGATGGTGCCTATGCTTGGCAAATGCTCAGTATGTGCTGGTTGTTGCAATCATCAGTCTTCTAGGGTGAAGGCAACAAACTTGATTCTCAACTAAGTGATATTTTTCAGCAACCAACTCTTGCATATATTCAGGCCTCCACCGTCCCTTGTTTACAGGTGGCAAGCTACCAAGTGGCCTCATTCCATCCTCTACCTGCCTTCTCTTGAGGACTACACTGGGTCATTACAAACAGACCCTGGCTGCTGTAATAGGCAGCTGTGTGGTTTGTAGAAAGTGTGTGTGTGTGTGCGTGTGTGCACATGTGCATCTCCGTATCGATGCAGACACTAAGAGCCAGTGAGTCCTAGTTCTCTTACACTGTAAGAAAAATGTGACTCTTTCTGTTGGTGTTCTGTTCTAAAATATTACTTGGGAACCTGCATTGCTCATGCATCTAGGTCAACTCAATGAGAACTAATTGATCGAATGGCTAATTTGCTAAAAGTCAACTCACCAGGACTTAATTTGCTGGAAGTCAGTTTGCTGAATCATCAGATCCCCGAGCGGCCGATTCCCTGAGAGCTGCCAAGGCTCAACTGTGTTTAGGAAAGGTGGCTGCCGCTATTTGGCTGGCAGAGCAAGGAGCACCCATGAAAGTAGGCTGAGAAGATAAAGAAATCACAAGGTGCATGTCTGTAAAGATAAAGCATTTCAGAGAGAGCCCACATGTTCACAGTGAAGTGATGTCCAGTTCAGAAGCGCTCTGCCTTTGAAGAGTGTCGTTGTCACTTTTCTCATTGCTGGAGCATGGTACCTGACACCTACAATTTAAAGGAGGAGAGGTTTATTTCGGCTCACAGTTTCAGAAGTTTCAGTCCATGGCTGGCTGGCTCAGAGACAGAAACGGCACGGTAGAAGGGCCAGTGGTGGAGGAAACTGCTCACATCATGGCAACCGGGAGGCAGGGAGGAGCCAGAGAGGGAGATGCCACTCCAGGTCACGCCCTCAGTGACCCGCTTTCAACTACCAGCAAATCAGCTGTGGCCGGCCCATGATCTGGCCATCTTCTGAGAGCCCCACTCTGAACCTATGAGGCTTTTGGGAATACTCCAGATTAAACAGTAACAAGCTTCAACACCCACAAGGAATCTGCATCCCATCGACCAGGCAGGCTGCTTTGTAGCTGTAAGAAACTGGTGGTGAAACAAAAACAAAAAATGAAGTCTCAGCAATTTGGAGACTCAGGTGTTTACATGTTGGCTTTGGCAAACAGATTCTCGGTGACTTCTCAGTTTCCTTCTGCAAAACGTCATTAGCCTCAGCTGTACGGATACCGAAGTGAAGTGAGAGGGACCCATCGAGAGAGGCTGCACACCCAGCTGTGGAGTGCAGGGGCGGACAGTGACTTTCACATGGCACCTGCATCTCAGTCAGCACCGGGCAGCAGAAATGTGGGGAGAAGGGGGCCCAACAGCTTGGGTCTCTGGGCGGTGGTGGGACTGGTGATAGAGTCTGGTAGTTCTGTGCTCCTGAGGGTGTGCTTAGAACCATCCTGGAAGTCCGATACTGCCTAGAGGGATTGCAGGAGCTCGGAGAAGGTGGGCCCCAGGCAGTGGGCAGAGCTCTGCATCAGGATCCCGCTTTGACCTCAGATACCCTAATTAGGAGCAAAACAGAACTGGCAGAGGCTGAGAACAGATCTCAACGCTCAGGGTGAGCTAAGGACCTCAGGATCTTTGAATGTAGGCTCACTTAGTCATTAAAAAATGATTGTGTGCCCGCAGCAATAAAAAGAAGCAGCTGATATGTGGAGCATTTACTACGTCCCAGGACCATGTTAAACCCTTACATACATTAGCTCACTTAATTGTAACAGCAACTCTGTAAAATGATTCCCATTTTAACTCCCATTTTACAAAGGACTGAGGCCGAGAAGCATTAAGACATTTGCAAAAGAACACAAAGCTTTCAAGAGTTGGAGATGGTCTTTATATCTAGCCATTTGTGGCTGCAGGTCTGTGCTCTTGATCTAAACCTCGCCTTGTCTTCTGACTGAATCAGGTACTGTGTGGGGGTTCTGGGAAAGAAAAAGCAGCCCCACTGATTTGTGGAGCTGTCACATGCAGTCATATGCAGCTGCCACACCTCGTCCTATGCTGGTGGGTCCTTCCCGGTATCGTGCAGAACTGGTTGGACCTCGGACAGAGCTCAGCGTGCACTAGGTACCTGTCAACAGCAGGCAGAAATGGTCTCCCACATCTTACCTGCTTGGCCTCCAACTACCCAACTCACTAGAGATTTCTCTTCCAGCAGACATTCGCTGACACTTGTACTTCTAAACAGAATAAGGCTGGGCTAAGAATCACCCAGGAAAGAACCCTGGTCAGCTAAAGAGCTAGCTAACAGTAAAGGCTAATTTATGGCAACAAATGGCCTCATGCCTACTTGCAGAAAATGAGGACTGTTTTATTAAATATTTTTCCTTAATGTGATATGTATATATTTTATATACCAATCAAAATTTCCTCTATTTTTCTCCCTATTTGTTATGTATCTTACTTGGAGTTAATTTGACAATATTATTTTAAGTTATCCAGGAGAGCGAAAGGAAATTATGACTAAATCAAATGAAAAATAAGTGTCACACAAATGTGGATATAATAACTAATGAGCTTTAGATCTGCCCTTTTAGAGGAAAGACCCAAAGTTGCAAATTGCATTATGTTAGAAAGTATGTTATCATTTGTGAGTTTACATACGGGAATCTTATCTTAGCTAGGTCATATATTTACCTAATTGTCCTTCTTTATCCATCTTTTTTACCTTTTTACTTTATGTCATATATTATGATATCGAACTCTGCCATTCAGCCCATCATGCACAAAATATCAGTGCGTAGAAACGGGCATTATATGGTAGGAATAGATGTAGAAGAAGGTGAAATATTCAAGAATGCTTTGGATTGTCTCTGCTTTAGGGAAGAAGATGAGTACATTTTTATGGGAAAGTTTCATTATTTTAGGTGAGAATATTATTGTGATTTATTTGGAAGACTAAATATAGAAGAAGGTCATATGTCAATGTTGGAAATTGAAAGGGATGGTTTACAACAGACATTTCTTAATCTTTTTGGGTATACAGAGTATTGAACGTACTTACTATGCTTGAGGAATTTTCAGCTTTATGCACGCTGGTGAGGAACAAAGACTATCTCCAAAATGGAAATTTCCCAGCCACACACCTTCCCTTGTGAGTGGCACCTGGGCATTTGACCTCGCCTTTGCCAATCATTTATATGCTTTTCTAGACTTTCACTTAGAAGCTAATGTCATAGAAATATTTACAGAAGCATTCGGGCATAGTTTGAGGCAGTTATATAAAGTGCGTGAAGGCAGATTTTCAGATTGTTACACAGAGTCTAACATTCTTGGGGTTGATGGATGAAGCCTGCAATTTCTGTGCCCAGTGAGGGTGACAGTTTTGGGTGCATGGCGTCGGTCCTGTGAAGTAACTTGGGGGCCTTTCCCTGATGAAATGCCTAATTCTCTGGCCCTCCTGGAGTTTCCATATCTGTTCATATATTTTTCTTTGGCTTAAATTAGCCTGCATTATTTGTTTACATTTAAGAATTCTGACTGCTGGAGCAAAACTAGCAGTAGATTAATTGATCTTTCTATAATTATCTTATATCCATCCACCATACCACATACACTTATTCATCGTAATTGTACTTAAGTCTCTTCAATTATTAAGGAATATTATTACATAATATAGAAATTGATATAAATTTGTTTCTTTTTTCCAAGGGGTATAACGAATGAAACAGAGATGGTAAAATTAATCCAGTCAACATTTTGTGAGTGTGTCCCATCATCTTTAAATGCTGGGCTCCTACGTGCTTTTGCTCCAGCTTAGGCTTTTGTGGCTTTCGTGGCTTTTGTGGCCTAAGGGGTAGAGAGCAGTTATACATCCAGGCTCTTGACTGTGCACACTGGAAGGCCTAAGAGGAATCAGGTCCTCGCCTGGACGTAATCGGCACCCCAACTCCCTAGTACATGATGTGCGCTTTTGGTTTGGTGGTGGCTGAGATCACTAGTACTGGTGGCCTAAGGGGTAGAGAGCAGTTATGCACCCAGGCAGCTAAGAAGAGGTGAAACCAAATACTCAGAGGTAATGAAATGCAGTCCCCCCCACCGAACCCCCCAAACGAGAATATATTTTATTGAAATTGTAAAAGCAGAAGAAAACAGGGATGATGGTAAGAAAATGATCTCTGAAAGAGGAGCAAGAACTGGGATAAATCAAGAAGAAAGTAAAGATACAAACAAAAGCAGTTCTTGAGAATGAGTAGTGCTGGTTCATGACCCTCTAGACACGAACTGCCAAGAGGGTGTTAACACACACATGGTGTGCACAGGCCAGCGGTTTCTCAAACTGCCTGAGCTGGACGCTCAGTCCTCCTGCGGGGCTAGACTCTTGTGTGACTTTCCACCCCGTAGTTAATTCGTAACCTGCTTATGGCAGAATGATTTTCCTGAATGGGATGAAGTACTGTAGTTTATTGCCTTTACTGAGTTTGTTCTTAGTGGTAGATCAGAACAGTATCTAATCTTTGCCAGAATAAAAACATTACATCAGTACCTCTAAATCCGTCATTTTTTTTTTTTTTTTTGATGCCAGGGATCGAACTCAGGGCCTTGCGCTTGCTAGGTGAGCACTCTAACCACTGAGCTAAATTCCCAGCCTTTTTATAAATGTGTTTCAAAATTTGAAAATTGTAAACTTTAAAAAGTGTTTAGACATTTAGATATTAAAACAAGGAATGTCTGCATGTGCTTATGTATATAAATTGTATGTCTAACGTAAGCAACTGTAAAGAAATATATACAATGTCAAATTCAACATATCCACTATAAAATGTAAACATCTCCCTTACCCTCAGGCTTGTTTCTCAAAATAACCACTCTAAACACTTTTTTTGTGTATATTTCCAAAAATATTTATGTAATTGTAAGTGTAAATGTGTACATAAGTCTATTTATATATGTAAATATACATTGTATCTTTTCTATTTTTAATACATGTGAAATATATACGATTTATTCTTTTACTCTTTTCATGAATTAGAGTTCTCTCTATGTAAGCACATATAAATACTTCTTTCTTTTCAAGCAGCTCAGTGATATTTCATTGTGCAGATCCACTGAACCTAATTTTACTTTATTTATTTATTTATTTATTTATTTAACCTAATTTTATTTAAACATAGATGAGAGTTCCAACTGCTATAGCTGACCGTGCTTGGTATTGCCAACCTGTTTAAGCTTAGTCATTCTGGTGTGTATAAAATGAAGTTTCATTGTGGTTTTAATGTACAATTTCTTAATGATTAATGGAGTTGAATATATTTCCAAGTATTTGTGAACCACTTGTCTATACTTTTTTGCAAAGTGCTTGTTCAAGGTTTTTCCTCCATTTTTCTATTGCCTTGCCTGTTATTCTTATTAAATTGTAGTAAATCATTGTAGATTCTGGTTTCAAGCCCTTTTAACATTAGATACGTGTATTGGAAAAGTTCCTTCTCTGTTCATGGCTTGTTTTTGGTTCTCTTAATGGTATATTTTGATCTCAGTTTCAATGAGATCTCATTCAGCAATTGATTCCTTTATAGTTAGTGTCTTTAGGGCCTATTTAATTTTTCTTTAGCTCAATTTTAAGAATAAAGAAATTGTCTCACATTGTCTTCTAGAGTCTTGTTTTATGGTATTTGAATCTACAACTTGCATGTGTTGCTTTTTTTTTTTGTGAATGGTGCAAATTAGTGAATAAATTCAAGTTCTTTCCAAATATTTATCCAGTTGACCCAGCACTGTATTTATTAAATGCCATTATTTTCTAAACATTTGTAAATTAACTAATTAATTGATTAATTTGTTGCTCGAGTTTGAGCCCAGGGCCCTGTACATGCTAAGCATGTGTTCTATTATTGAACTACAATCCAGCCCCTAAACTCATTTATTTTTGTTTTTACATGTATATTTGTTTGTCTTGGGGTTTTAAGACAGGATCTTGCTATGTAGTCTAGATTAGCCTTGAACTCAGTATAGCCCAGGCTGGCCTCAAACTTATGGCAATCCTCCTGCTTCAGCCTCCTGAATGCTAGGATTATAGTCATGTACTACCATGCCTGGCTTCTAAATTTATTTTTTAAATGATACATGAAGACATAAAATAATATGTGTTTGTGAGATACTGTGTGATATTTTGATTACTATAGCTTTGTAGTGTAATCACACTACAAAGTGTAGTGAAATTAGGTAGGGTAATGTCTCCTGCTTTGTTCTTTTTGCTCAAGATTGCTTTGGCTATTCGGGGTTCTTTCTGGTTACATACACATTTTAAGATTGTATTTTTTTAATTCTGTGAAAAATGCTATTGGTGTTTTGATAGAGTTATGTTAAATATGTAGATCGCTTTGGGTAGTATAAGCATTTTTCTCACTCTTTTTATTGCTTATACAGATTAATGGATTTCATTTTGACAGATTTGTATATGCGCATAGCATATTTTGATCATTTCCCCTCCTCTCCCCCTCACCCCACCCTTCTCCCTTATTGTACTTTTTTGGGGGGATTCAACATGTATAAGGTATTTTGCTCATATTCATCCCTGTGTTACCTGCCCCTAAACTCCCTGCCCCGACCTTACAGCCCCTTCTTCTTGTCTATCTCCCTTCTACTTTCTTGTTATCTGTTTCAGATTCCACATATTAGGAGAACACATGATATTTATCTTTCTGATTTTGGCTTATTTTGCCCAACAAATATAAATATTTTAATTCTGTTGATTCTTCTAATTCATAAACATGAAATGTTTTTCCATTTTTTGGTGTCTTCCTCAGCTTGTTTCATCAATATTTTACAGTTCTTTCACCTCTTCAGTCAAATATATTATTAGGTATTTCACTTCTTATCGCTATGATGAATGGAATTACTTTGTCAATTTATAGTTTAGTTACTACTACTGATTTTTTTTTTTTTTTTTTTTTTTTTTTTTTTTTTTTTTTTTTTTTTTTTTTTTTTTTTTTTTTTTTTTTTTTTGGTGCTGGTGATCGAACTCAGGACCTTGCACTTGTTAGCGAAACGCTCTACCACTGAGCTCAATCCCCAACTCACTACTACTGATTTTTGCATGTTGAATTTGCAGCCTACAATTTTGCTGAGTTTCTTTATTAATTCTAACAGGCACTTGGTAAGATATTTGAGTTTTTCTCTATATAAGATTATATCACCTGCAAACAGCAAAGCTTCAACTTTCTCTTTTCAAAGTCGGATCCCTTCGTTTCTTTCTCTTCCTTGACTGCTCTGGTTAGGGCTTCTGGCCAGAATAGAAATGTTGAATGGAAAACGTAAAAGTGAGTATTCCGGTTCTGTTCCAGCTCTTAGAGACAGTTTTCAGCTTTCCCCCACTCAGTATGAAGTTAGCTGTTGGCTTATCATACGGGCCTTTATTATGTTGATGTATGTTCCTTCTGTATTTCATTTATTCAGAGTTTACATTCTGAAAGGATTTGGGGTTTTATCCAATGCCATTTTGGCATCTATTGAGATGACCATACGGTTTTTGTCCTTCATTCTATTGATATGTTGCACATGTTAAATATATTGATTTGTGTACGCAGGACCGTCCTTGCATCCCTGGGATGAATCTTACTTGATCATGGTAATCTTTTTCATGTGTTATTGGATTTGGTTTGTTAATATTTCATTGAGAACTTTGCATCTGTACTCATCAAGTATATTGACCTGTAGCTTAATTTTTTGTTGTCTCCATTTCTTTCTTTGTTGTTTTGTTAGGAGGGTAATACCAGCTTCGTAGAAGGAGTTTAGAAGAATTCTTTTTTCTTCTATATTTTGGAATAATTTAAACAGAGGCGGCATTAATCCTTCCTTAAATGTCTGGTAAAATCTGGCAGTGAAGCCTTCTGGTCCTAGGCTTTCCTTTGGTGGGAGACTTCTCTTTTGTGGGGGTTGCTGGGGATCGAATTTAGGGCCTAGAGCTTGCTAGGCAAGCTCTCTACTACTTAAGCCAAATCCCCAACCCGCGAGAGACTTCTTATTATTGATTCAACCTCATTACTCATTATTGATCTGTTCCAGTTTTCTATTTCTTCGTGATTCAGTCACGGTAAGATGTATGTGTCCAGGAATTTGTCTATTTCTTCTAGGTTCTCCAGTTTTTTTGGTGCAGAGTTGTTCATAATAGTCTTTAATTATGATTATGTTTCTGTGGTGTTGACCTGAATCTCTCCCTTTTCATCTCTGATTTTATTTTAGTCTTTCTTAGTCTAGCTAAGGGTTTATTTCTTCAAAATATCAGCTACCTGTTTTGTTACTTTTTTGGAGGGTGCGCGGATTGATCTCAGGGCCTCCCACTTGCTGGGCAAGCGCTCTACCACTGAGCTAAATTCCTGACCCGATCATTGCTTTATAAAGTCTCTATTTCATTTCTTTCTTCTCTGGTCTTTATTATTAGT
This sequence comes from Hystrix cristata, assembly GCA_004026905.1. Lineage (NCBI taxonomy): Eukaryota > Metazoa > Chordata > Mammalia > Rodentia > Hystricidae > Hystrix > Hystrix cristata. The sequence goes on from PVJO010003797.1 coordinate 114,237, forward strand.
TTCCGTCTACCAATTTTGGATTTGGTTTGTTCTTGTTTTTCTAGCTCCTTGAGATACAATGATGAGTTGTGCGAGGTCTTTTTGCTTTTTGATGTACGCACTGATTGCCATAAATTCCCCTCAGTACTGTGTCCTGCAGATCCTGGTGTGTTGTGATTCCATTTTCATTTGTTTCAAGCAATCTTTTAATTTCCTTCTTTATTTTTTCCTTTATTGGTTTACTGGTTTTCCAGACTAAATTATTTAATTTCCATGTATTTGTGTAATTTCCTAAGTTTTTCTTGATATAGATTTCTAATTTTATCCCATTGTGGACAAAAGGATACTTGATATGATTTCAACTTTTAAAAAATTGTTGGGACTTGTTTTGTGGCACCTCATACGATATATCATGGATAATGTTCCACATGCTGTTGAGAAGAATGTGTATTATACAATTATTGGATTTAATGTTCCATAGATGTCTGTTAGGTCCATTTGGTTTAAGGTGCAATTTAATTCTGCTATTTCTTTATTAATTTTCTATCTGGGTGATCTGTCCATTGCTGCAGAAAGGGTGTTGAAGTCTCCTACTATTATTACATGGGAGTCTATCTTTCTCTTGGCTTGTATTTATGATTTGCTTTATATAGTTAGGTGTTTGAATATGTATGTATGTGTACACACACACACACACACACATATGCTGTTTTCTCTTCCTGGATTAATCCCTTTATTGTTATACAATGCCTTCCTTTGTCTCTCCCTACAGCTTTTGATTCGATGTCTACTTTATCTGATATAAGTACAGTTACTTGTGCTTTCTATTGTATTCATTTGTGTAGAACATTGTATTGTAACCTTTCATTTTCAGTCTATATGTGTCCTGTGTCCTTAGAAGTGAAACAAGTTTCTTATAAACAACATGATTGGGTCCTGTTTTTTACAGTTGCTCTGTATTTTAATTGAATAATTCAAACTCTTTATACTCAAAATAACTATTGGTAGGCAAAATCTTAGAAAGGCCATTTTGTAACTTATTTTCCAGTTTTTCTGTAGGTCTTTATTTCTCATTCTTTCACAGTCTCTTTCTTGGGTGAGTGAGGTAATTTCATGCCATGCTTATTATTTTGGGTTTTTCCATTATAGATTTTTGCTTTATAGCTACCCTGAGGCTTAAACATATATATTTTGATGATAACAAACTATTCTGAAGTGATAGCAACATAACATGATCAAAAAGATAAGAAATCAAAAAGAGAGAAAACACACCCCCCCCAAAATAACTGAGGGAGAGACAGAGAGAGAGAAAATACACTAATACAACCTCTCTACACTTACTTTATTCCTCCACACATTTTGAAGTTTTGATGTCCCCTAATACATTTCCTTTATTGTCTCCTTTAGCATATTAGTATAGGTATTATTTTTTAATTGTTTTATTTTACAGACTTCATACTAAAGATGTGAATGATTTACACATGTTTAAACTATCAGGGCATTCTGAATTTTGTCTCTATAATCTCTTACCAATGCGTTTTAGACCTTCTAACACTTTCTTCTTAGTCCTTAACTTGCTTTTTTTTTTTTTTAACATTCAGGATTTTTATTGCAAAACAAAGAACCATAGTAACATTAAAAGTAGAACATCCGTGTGGAAGTATGTCCAAGCCCGTCACCGAGAAGCGGGAAGCGTTCTGCTCTGCATTACTACCAAGTGGCTGTGGAGGCGGGAGGCCGCCCGAGGACCTGGCCGGTCCCGGCAGAGCCGCCCTCCTGCACGGCAGGAGCGTTCATCCGAAGGCTCAGCGACCTGCCGCTCATGGCGAGAACCAAGGACCGAAACACCGTCACCTGCGCGGGTTTGGCCAGAGGGTCTGGAATGTGTAAGCACCAAGGAGGGAAAGGGGGATGCAGGAGCGAGAGAAGGGACAGGACATGGGTGTGGCGCTGCCTGGCCTGTGGCAGGACTCGCCCGCTGTCACCCCGACTGTGAGTCGGGGACCCTCCGCTTAGGAGCGAGTCTTCATTGCTCCTTATTTCCCCAAGTGTAGCTCCTCCTCTCCCCACAGCCAGCGTCCCCCAGCGTCATTAACTTTCTTTCCTTTGAAGAACTCCTTTTAGCATTTCTCGTAGAACAGGTCTGCTGGAGATAGTCTCCCAGCTTCGGTTTATCTGGGAATGTCTTTATCTCCTCTTCGTTTCTAGAGAATAACTTTTCTGGGTACCCAATTCTCTGTTGGTAGTTTTCTCTCCCTTCAGTGCTGTGAAAATCTCAATCCATTCCCTCCCGGTTTGGAAGCTTTCTCCTAAGAAGTCCTCTGCCAGGCCAGTTGGCAGACCTTCGTGTGTTATTTTTTTCTTTTCTCTTGCTACCTCGCGAATCTACCCCCATTTTCACTTCTGAGAGTTCGAATAGAAATGTCTCCCAGTCGACTTGTTTGACTGAAGTCTGAATAGTGACCTCTGACTTTCTTGTTCCTGGATATCTGTATCCCGCTTGAGGTTTGGAAAGTTTTCCATTATAGTCTGTTTGAATAAGCTTTATGTCCCTTTGGCAGTACCAAATCCTTCCTGAACCCTAATAACCTAGATGTTTGCTTTTTTGTGGGGATTGAACTGAGGCCTTTATGCCTGCTGGGCCATGATCCACTACAGAACTGCATCTCTGGACCTTTAAAAATTTTTATTTTAAAACAAGGTCTCACTAAATTGTCCAGACTTGTCTGAAACCTGCAATCCCCTGCCTCAGCCTCCTGAGTAGCTGAGGTAACAGGTATGCACTGCCACAGGTAGCATAAATATTTGCTCTGTTAATACTGCCCCACATGCTTTCATTTCTCTCCATTCTTTTTTTTCTCCTTCAACCTTGTATTTTCAAATAGCCCTCTCTAAGTTCGATTTTCTTCTTTTCTATTTGCTGTGTTCTGTCACCGATGTCCTCTATCATGCTTTTAATTTTGCTTCATGTATTTCTGAAGATTTCTGTTTGCTTTTTTTACATTGCTTTCCTTTTCATGTTAAGTTTCTCTGTTGAGACGTTGAAACATTTCTCTGTGTCCTTTGAAGCCCCTGAATTTCCTAAAACCAGCAAATTCTCTACTGGAGAGTTTACCAATACTGGTTATTATCTGTTCAGTTTCTGGCATTTTATTTTGACCATTAGGTGAGGTCATGATTCCTGGATAGTTCTTGGTGCTTGTATTTGTGCAATATCATCTATGCCTTGAAGGATTACGTATTTATCTTTCTTTATAATTTGAGTTTTTTTGGTACCTGGTTTTCCAGAAATTCTAGGCAGGGTGCTTATATTCTCTGAGCTTGTACTCATTTTCACTATTTCAGCCTTGGGTAGCATTCAGGTTCAGGTTTTCTCGGAGTCTTCTGTTAGTGTGCTGTCACTCTTTCAGCACTAGAGGGCAACCCAAGCCCAGTTTTGTCCCAAATGAATCGCGGTAGAGTTCATCTTGAATTGGAGGAGCCCCTCAAAAGCATAGCTCATTCCCACAAGCCTTTTCCTTGGACTGGGGTGAGCCGAGACACCTTCTCCACAGTCACTGGTCTGTGGAGAGGCGCTGTGGGGTTTTGCCTGGCTCCTAACCTGTGCCTATCACCACCAGATACACAATCCTCTGCCACACTCTGACCCTGCTGAGACCAGTGCAGCACTGGGTGAGACAACAGCTGTGTTTGGACACAGCCTACTGCTGTGTGGACTCATGGAGAGACTGCTGCAGCCAGCCACAGTGATGCTAGCCAAAATAGAAGTTTTGTGGACTGGGCCACATGTCTCCACCTGAGGACCACATGAGGATCTGCCCTGGGGATGGGCGCCATTAGGATCTG
>PVJO010003798.1:0-85118 GCA_004026905.1 Hystrix cristata
TAATTACCAGGTTATTCAAAACATTTTATGGAGGTGCTATTTTTATTTTAGGGTGGCCAATAGGTCTGGGTAGAGAAATTCTAAAAAGGCAGAAAACAGTGAAAAGTAAGTAGTGTATTACATTTTAAGCATCAAAGCAAGGAGGGCAGAAAGGTACTATATAGTGAAAGGCACCTGAGGTTTAGCTACAGACAGACCTGAGTTCAAAGCCTTGCTGCTGATGAGCTCCGTGACCTAGGCTGTGCTGTATCAGTGTTTTTCATCTGTAAGATAAATGAGGAAAATAACTGCAATGATTTTTAACACTGCAACTTAATAGATGTTTAATAACTGGCAGATAGCATTATTATGTCCAAATCAAAGCATGTATGTGTGCTGTGTTCTTTTTTTTTAAATAGAAAATGAACTGTAATATCCATTGCCTATGATTACATACTAGAGATAATTTTATTTTCATTTTCATTTAAGGATATATGTGTGTATGAATACTTTTATAGCCTATATGATTTTTTATGTAATTTTATAAAGTGATATCAAGTGTAAGTAGTGCATATTTAAATGAAAAGTTTTATTACCTGTGCATTAGTCAGTTTCACACTGCTATAACAAAATACCTAAGATAGTGTAACTTTATTTAAAAAAAAAGGTTTATTTAGCTCACAGTTGTGGATGTTGAAGCCCAAGATCAGGCAGCCCCACTGCTGGAGCCTCTGGGAAGGTTTAACCACATCACAGAGATGGCACAGGCAAGAGCAACAGAAAGGTAGAGACCTGTTCAGGAGTGGGCTCCTTCTCATGACAATTAGCTCTTGCAAGAGTACGGTGTCCCACAAGCACCACCTCAGCCCTTCAGAGGTCAGCTGTGCCAGTGAACTGAGGTCTCCCACTAAGCCCACCTCTTACAAGTCTCGTCACCTCCCAGCAACACTACTTCGAGATCAAGTCCCTAACACATATGTCCTTGAAGAGTGCACTCAAACCATATCCAAACTACAGAAACACATAAGCTCTGTGTGTGTGTGTGTGTGTGTGTGTGTGTGTGTGTCCTAACCACAGCCATTTACTCAACAAATATTCGCTGAGCACTTATAGAAGTGAAAGAAAAGGCAAAAACCTTCACCTTCCTAGAACATATATTCAAATGGTGAGGGGTAATTCAAATCCGTAGCATATTAAAAGATAAGAGGGCTGGAGATTTAGCTCAAGTGGTAGAGCGCTTGCCTAGCAAGCATAAGGCCCTGAGTTTGATCCTCAGCACCAAAAAAAAAAAAAAAAAAAGGAAAAAAGGTGATAAGAGCTGAGCAGGAAAATGAATAAGAAAATTTACAAAAATTTGGGCTGCAAATTTAGAATAGGGATCAGGGAAGAAGGCTTAATAACTATGACAGTTTGGTGGCAATCTGAACAAAGTGAGGAGCCAGACACAGAATGTGGACGAGCTTTCCAGGCAAAGCAAATAGCACACAGAAAAATCCTGAGGTGCGTGCATGCCTGGAAAAGCCCGACACTCTCTCATGGAGGGAGTGCGAAAATTCGATGAGTTTAGCACGTGTGAAGCATCAGGAGTGCACTGGCCACATCAAAACAACTCCATACATGTAACCTATTACTAATCACAGTTCTTAACATTAGTCATTTTATTTGATAATTGTTAAAAATATTTTTGTATTTGTTTCACAGCTTTGAGTTTGCAGATATTTGTAATTATGTATACTCAACCTTCTACCCTTTTAAGCCATTGTGCAAATAATTTCTCATTTGAATCACATGTAGTGTGTTCTCCTGAGAGAGGTTTCATCTCTCTGGCTGTATGTAAAGTGCTTGATTCTTTTTATATCCAGTAAGGCAACTACTTAAACATGATGAATGTTCACAAAATTTCCTTCATTGACTGAAGGAATGAACATGTTATTTTTCAGTAACTGTTTATATAGTTTTTGCAGATTTGCCCTGATTCACTAAGCCATAGTTAACTGTGTTTTCTCATGTGGATTATAATTTGTAATGCCCTCATTAGCTCATTCATTAATTTTTATGATTGTCTACAAGTATCATTACTTAGTGTGATATAAATATGGTGAAAAGATGCTCTTCATGGAAAGAGAGCTGTTATAAATCAGACAGCTCGTTGTGATTGTCAGTTGAATTAGAGGATCTGCTCTATTATGCCACATTTCAACAAATCCGTCCATCTGGCCCAGAATTTGACTATTTCATAGATCCAGATGCTAAAGGTTGATTTTGTATTAATAAGAAGTTATAGAAGCGCAAACTTGGATATATGGAACATTTCAAAGTTGTATTTTTTTTCCTGTTTATTAACTTCCAGAAGCAAAGCAAATTCACAAGGTCAAGATCAGTGTTGCATTTCGACACTGTGTCGTTCGCACATCTATTTGGGTAACGTAAAATGAACATTTCCTTGACATCTTTGACGTCTGCTCCATTCTACCGACTCTCTTAGGATAATACGGGATCAAAAAGACAAAGACAGATCTGTTTGATTCAGATGAAAACTGGTTGAAGAATTACGACCCGAAAACAAAATACCCTCTGGGGTAGTTCTTCTGAAAACTTACCAAGCTGTTTGGCTTCTTTTTAAAGTGTTTTACATAAGAAATCTTCATTTTATAGAGCAGAAATGTAGGAATGCAGTCTAAATAATGTTTAAGAGAAAATACACATTTTTATATTACTGTCCTGAGTTTTATATTACTGTTGCATGTAATCTATTTCTGTACCTAAAACTCCACACTAAAAAATTGAAATGCTGCAGGAGATTATTATTAATATTATGCTACTCCATGAAGCAAACTGAGAGATTTAATTTTTTACCATTAGCCAAGGGATATGGTAATTGCATTATGTGAGAACACAATAAAAGAATGACAGGACCAATAATTTGGAAACATAAAAGCCAAACAACGAAGCAAAACAAGCTACTTACTCTAAAGCAAACTTCTTCCCAAGTAAGTATGTTAGATGGAAAACAACTACAAATCAGCCATTAAGAGATAATCAGTCCCAAAGGAGCCAAGAAAAGTAAGTCAAGACAGAAACAATGACTGGAACACAAAGAACAAAGACCAGCAAATCTAGTGTAAAAATGACAAGAAAATGCCTAGAAATGTCCTGAAGACACAGGAGAGGCACTGGAAGGGCTGTAGTCCCAAAATAAGAGAATCCAACCAGGTGGCAGACACCTGTAATTCCAACTAATCGGGAAGACAATGCAAGAGGTTCAGAGGTTCAAAGCCAGACTGGGCAATTTGGCAAGCGCGCTATCTCAAAAAAAATAAAACAGAAAGGGCTGGGGGTGTGAAAATGTAAAGCTCAGTACAAAGGTCCTGGGTTCAATCCCAAATACCAAGAAAGAGGAAAGGGAAGAAGGGCATGATGGTGGGTCAGGAAGAAAGGAAAGAGTTTTAGACCAAGAAGGAAAAAAGTAGGGCAGACTGTGACTATCAGAGAGGGAAGAAATAATGCAGAAGACATTCTGGTTGCATACACCAATCTCTGTGCACGCCTCTCACCCTCATGCTCAGCCCATTGGCCACCCCAACCCCACTGTACTTTCCCTCCAGGGGAAAGTCCCCAAAGAGAAGCTGAAAAGCTGAAGCAGGCTCTTTGTTTTATTCAAACATATTTTTCTTAAAAGTGGTTATAATTTATGACATGATTTAAGGCATTCTATTACGCTCAGACGTTCTATTTTGAAGTCAGAAAACCTTGCGAACTGGGACCGCAAAATTGTTTCTATCAGCTGGGTATGTATTCTACAGTACGATGTATGTCTTCTAAAGCTTCACTTCCAACCAACTGAAACTCAGCGACTTTCCACAGGTGGGTCCTTATTCAACTGGATTGAACATGCCAGGCAGGGACTTGTGTAGCAGTGGAGGTGAGACAAGATCAACTGTACTAGTCCTTTTTCATGATCCGAAGATAGTTTAAAGTCTGGGCTCTTATCACCCCCAGAGTCTTGCCTTACATTTGGACAGCTTTCAATTCTCAGTATACTGACAGTATGAATGGCTCTAATAATATAAAGCAGACCTTTTCCTGGACTTTCCTAGATAGGCAGTGGAGAGACTTCTACATATAAGCCACATTATATATAGTCTCCACTGTGACACATAAATAAAACCAACACTAATGCACAAAGAATTTTTCATTTTTTTTTCAGTAATAATTTCTTGGGCAACTTCAGTCTCCTATGAAGAATTCACATTTGAACATTTCAGTTAATTCAATCGACTGTCACTTTTTTAAGTCGCCTTAGAGAATTTCTGAATAAGAGAGATGGCCGTTGTAACTTCCGAATGACGCAGCTAGAGTTGCAAAAAGTAGCTCATCGCTTGCTTCATCAGTCCTTCTCCAGGGGATGTGAACAATGTCTTTCCTGGGGTTTGAGTGTAGTTTAAAATTGAGATAAATCTAGACAGAAAATATTTTTGAAGCAGTTCCTCTATTCTTTTCTCACCCCAAGCTACATGCCCCTAAGGCAACTTTATCTAACTGTTCAGCACAGGATCTAAGGCAGCGAAATAGTCTTGCTGTTTAAGCAAATGAGCCATTAAGGCTGCTTGGTATTCCTGCGGGCTCTCAGTGTTCCTACGGGCAGCGCAGCAAGGGCTGCTGCTCGAGCTGGGGGTAGGAAGGGCGGACTGGCTGGGGATCGCGTGGGTGTGCCTTAGTGAATCTACTATATCTTTGAATTACTCCTGACTCTGTACATTCTCATGAAGCTACCAGTTCTTTCTCTTGCTTCTTTTTTTTTTCCTTCTTCTACTTTTAATGCCAAGATGAATTGATCCTGGATTGTTGCTCCAAATGCTGACACCACTGAATATGAGGGTGTCATTGCAAAATGAACCATAGCAAATTCTTAATAAGCAACGTTCACAGAGAGTTATGGTTTTTGACATTTAGATATAGACTTACCTCCAGTGAAGGAAGCTGTGCTCAGTCCAAGCACGCTAAAAGGAATGAAAAAAAAAGTAATTTGATTGAAATTAGATGTATTTCATCCTCTCCTTTAATGAATAATCATATCACATGACTTGCCTGCTTCTTCCTAGTAGGATGAAATTATGGAAAAGAAATTATGTAAGGTCAGGAAATATACTTCTAAAAAAGTAGGAATGGTGTGAGAGCTAAAGCTTACAGCACCATGTACCAGAGATTTATAATCAGATTTCCATGAAAATTCCACGAGCAATTTTAGTAAATCCTATAAAATATATGCTACAAAAACAATACCTAAAATGCATGAAGCTGATCGTTTCATATTGATTTTGTATACTGAAATTAGCATGTCTTAGAGAACCCACTTACTGGGTAAATGTACCTGCTTGAAAAAAAGAATATAAGAACTTGATTTATGATGATTACTATAATTTATGTTATCTTGAACACAGACAGAAATGACATACTCTTGTTAAATTCAAACCTATTAATTTTTTTCCCTTTCCAAATACTGAATAAAAGCTCAATGGCTTTTGTTTTAAAATGTATAAATTTTTGAGCAAAACATTTAAGACATTTTTATTAGTTTATATTCTACAGAAGCTACCTGCATAATCAGAAGATGCATGAAATAGTCTGATACAAAGTTTGGTCTTATATTTCTTGCTGTAAATAACTTATAACAGTACCTCATTAACTAATTTTATTAGAGTATTCCCAAATAGTAGTTATTCTATGTCACATTAATTTGTTAATGCTAGATTTGACTTTTATTGTTGCATTGATTCTTATTTCTCCAAATTATAATTAATAATATGAACACTTCAAAAAGTTTTATCTCTAGATATAGCTTTCTCAATATAATTGAACCTGTATGTGTAACTTGGTTGTTTAAGAGTAGATTCTGCACCCCAAGGATATCTAGATTTGCATGAATCTCGAATTCAGTCCTTCTATAAAACTAAGAATTCATTCTTCTTTATGACCAAATAACATTTCATATATGCCACATATTTTGTATTCATCTATTGATGAGTGTCTACACTGTTTCCATAGCTTAGCTATTGTGGATTGGAACACTATAAATATGAATATGCAAGTATCGCGATAATATGCTATCTTTAATACTTCAGGGAATATACCCAGTAGTGATATTGTGGATCAAATGATATGTCAACTTATAATATTCGCTCAATCTCCATCCTGATTTCAGTAGCAGTTGGACTAGTTTGCATTCCTACCAACAATGTAAGAGGGTTTCTTTGTCCCAGGATCCTTAATAGCATTCTAGCTTTTTTTAATTTCGCATTTGTGATGGTAGCCATTTTGATTGGGGTGAGGTGGAATCTTAGCATAGTCTTGATTTGCATTTTTCCTAAAGGCTACAGATTAGAGCAATTTTTCATATACTTATTGACTATTCTTTCTTTGAAAAGTATCCAATTAATTCACTTGTCCATTTTTAATGGGTTGTTGGTTGGGGGGGTAATTTTTCTAGTTCTTCATATTATTTAGATATTGATTCTCTACCAGAAAAGTAGCCATCAAAGATTTTTTCCCAGTCTGTAGGTTTTCTCTTCGCTCCAGTTGTTTCCTTCTCTGTGCAGAAATTTCTAATTTGATGTAATCCCGTGTGTTCATTGTTGGTATTATGTCCTGTGCTATTGGAGTCCTATTCCAGAAGTCTTTTCCTTTGTCTGTGGCCTCGAGTGTTTTTGTGTATCTCCCTGCAGTTTCAAAGGTTCTATTTTATGCATATATCTTTGATCAATTTTGATTTGATTTTAAAACAGTGTGAGAAATAAAAATCCAACTTTAGTCTCATGCATGTGAATATCCTCGCCCAGTTGGTTAAAGAGGCTGTCTTTTCTCCATATGTGTTTGACCCTTTTGTAAAAAATCATATTACCTTAGATGCACAAGTTTCTTCCTGTGCCTTCTGTTTTATTCCATTGGTCCACATGTCTGTTTTTGTGCCAGAATCAAATCATAACATTTGCAAGAAAATGGATGGAACTGGAGACAATTGTGTTAAGAAAATTAGCCAGACTCAAAAAGCTAAATGTCACGTTTTTCTTGTACAAGAAATTTAAGCTTTAAATAAATAAATAATAGAGTAACTCACCGTAAAGGTAGGCTTCTGGAAATTGGAACGGGGATCAGGAAGAAGGGGAGAAAAGGGAGAGCTAGGTAAAGGGATTGAAAATGATAAAGAGACGGTGGTACCTTGGCTCATAACCAGAATTTTGGAGAAAGTTAAGTTCATGAAGAGAGGTAACACTGTATGTTACACGCATGTTCCAATTCCCCCCTCAAAAAAACCACTATTTTGTATTACTAATATGCACTAATTAAAAAATAATTATTCTTTATAATAATTGTTCATTTCTATACTTTACTATTTGGTTTCTTTGAGGTTAGAGGAATTAGATTATCTAAACCTCAGTTGCCTAACCTTCCCTACCCTAATCCACCAGCAAATCCTGTTGATATTCATCATATATATACAAGATCCACACAAGAAGTGGGGAGAATCAAATAATAAGGACCTGTGTATCCAGATATCTGCTTATGAAATCAATCATTATAAATAAAAAGCCATGATCGTAGCTTTACCTGCTCCTATTTTCTTTCCTGAGATAAATTTCCAGCCTGAATTTAGTGCTTTAAATTTTCATTCACGTTTATAAACTTTCACTACTTATTAATGTATGCATACACAAAATGTTGACTTTTGAAAATTGGTATCAAACTGTATGCACAGATCTGTAATTCGTATATTCCTCTCAAATATGTGTTTTTGAAATTTATCCATGAGGATGTACAGGTAGCTCTACTTCATTCACTTTAACTGCTATGTGATATTTGATTGTAGGAATTCACTGCAACGTTCATATTATTTTATTGACAGATGTTTGTATTATTTTCAACTGTATTTCTATAGTGCTGAAATGAATGTTATTGTTCATATTTCTTTTGGCAAGGGTACGAGAGTTTAGCTGAGAGAATATGCCTAAATTGGAAGCGCTGACTTTATGGCAAGCACATCTTCAACATTACGGGCTAATAGCTTTCCAAAGTGTTCGTATCAATAGATACTAGCTCAACAATTTACAGAACTTTGCATAGTGCACTCATTTGTTTATTTGATAAATATGCTTTGTAACTCAGGTGATAGATGCATCTAGAAATAGGTATAAAGTGCAGCAGTAAACAATGTGTAATGCTCTGCCAAATATAAGTAACAGAAAACAAAGAAATAGAAAAACAAATGCATAATATCTCACATAGGAGAAGTATTATAGATAAAAAATAAAGCAAGGGGGAGGGATAGTTCTAGGTTAAGAAACGCAACTTTAAATGCAGAGATCAAGGAAAACTCCACTAAATGTTGATATTTGAGAAAAGAACTGAAGCAAATAAGAGGAAAAGACATACCTTCTCATTAGTACTTGTTATTATCATACTTTAATTTGTGTTAAATGAATGGAAGTGAAAATACATCTCATTGGGATTTTTAATTTGTTTTCTAAGCATGAAACATATCTTCACATGTTAATTTTCCAATTAAGTTTTTTATTGTAAAACATATATATACATATACATATACATATATATACATATGTGTGTGTGTATGTGTATATCACCAACCAACAAAAACCCCATTGCTGGAATCTGTGGGTTGTTTCCCATAGCATTCTTGGGACCTACAGAGAGAGAGAGAAGACCAGGTCTTGGATCCTTTGGAGGGTGTCCCCTACAGAACGAGACTAATTGAGTCCTCAAGGATTCCCTTGTGAGACTCAAGTACTACTAGGCAGATGTCTCTGCCTGAAGTGGCACTAGTACTTCCTTATGCATTTTCTTTTCCTTAGAATTTTCTATACACCAGGGCTCAATGTGACTTCTTATAGAGGTGTAGTCCCCAGAGGCTCCAACCAGCTACCTGAGAAGGGTCCCCCACCCCTGCCATGGGATCTCTAGCCAGCTACTTGAGAAACATTAACCCCTTACATTTACCCCAATAATAAAAACTTTGGTGCTTTCTTTAGGCAACAGAGATAGAAACCTCTTTTTTTAGCATGTAAGAGAAAAAACAGGAAAAAAAAACCTTAAAAACTTCTAAGTACATGGATCAGTCTACCCTTACATACTTACAACTGCTTCAGTTGACCTTTACTGGAAGTTCTCTTTGTTTTGTTCAGGCCCTAAGGCATATGTTTCTAAATTACCTGAATTTCTGATAAAAGAAACAAGGAGAGGATCTAACCCAATTCAGAAGAGAAGCACTGAAGAGACCCACATGTTCCCTAAAAGCAGAGACTTAGCTCTTACCTATAAGGGTGAGATTCCTGGTGTCCATGGAGGTCAGTTGAAAAAAAAAAAAAAAACAGCGAACAAAAATAGGGGAATCATATGACCAACCCATGTGACCAACCAAAATGGCCAACAAACATGGTGGAACCATGTGAGTGACCCACAGGATGAACCAAAATAGCCACCAAACAGTGAAACTATGTCACTGACACACATGATGAACCAAAATGGCCACCAAACATGGCAGAACCATGTGACTGACTTACATGATCAACCAAAACGGCCACCGAACATGGTGGAACCACATGGCTGACCAACAGAATGAATCAAAATAGCTGCCAAGCAAAGTGCAAATGAGACTTTAAGCACAAGTAGGCTCCCAAAAGAATGAGAAAGCTGAGCAAAGTATCAGGTCAAACAAAAATGTGAGGGCAAGAAAAACGTACTACACTCCAGGTCATACACGTGCAATCTGAAATATCAGTTCTGTGCCTGGGATAATAACAGTTACTCTGGCATCTCTTTACTGACTCATACCCCACAATGAGGGACTAAAAACAGGAAAGAGAAGAAAGAAAATGGGAGATAATCTTGAGGAAGACTGGTGGGCCTCTCTTACTGGGTGTGAAAAACACAGAGGCCACGTGCTTCCCCTTCCCTCTTCTACACAGAGGGACACACTTGGAAACTGTTCCTGAAGCCATGAGAAAGCTTCCTGAGTTCCTCAGCTTCCACCAGTTTTTACCACTCTCTAGCTCCCTGCCTCTTCCCGCAATGATCATCAGAAAAAAAGTTAAAAGATTTGAGCACTCCAACAGATGAAAGCCCATCCTGGAGAGAAGGAACAAGAAAGGGATTGGAACTTTCCCAGGGATGAGAGAGAGGAAAGAAAAAAACTAAACCAGCTTTTCTCGGCTTGAGTCCATCGACTTCGGAGAGAGAAAGAAAACCATGCCCGAAATGTCTTACCTCCTCCTGTGTGGCTTTGCCAAAATCGTTACTGAGTTCTAGGGTGCTGGGGACTTCTTCCAGAGATGCTTTCTAGGTTATGCTGTCTTGAACAAAGAATTGATCAAGACAAGTGAAAAAGATAGTGAGGTTTTACATTTATTAAAGGAAAGAAAATAAATACGCTGTGCAGAGTGAGTGTGGGCCAATTAAAATAGGAAAAGAAATATGCTCTGCCGGGTGAGAGTGGACCACTGTGAAAGAGAGAGCCTAGTAATGATGAGTTTAGTGGTGGCCTTCTTTTGTATCTTCTCCTCCTCAGGTTGACATCAGATCTAGGCCATTCTAGCAAAACCCTGCTTGATTTTCCACAAGAATTAAAGAAAACACATTTTGATTGGTCCCCTGTACAGGGTTTGGGGAACTTTTTCTAAGCAGCTGTTCTGGATTTCTGTGATCAACAGTCACACCCACCTGCCCAGCCTCTTTGCCATGCCCTAATCTCCTGCCTCAATACTGTCTCCTGCATGACTAATTGATCTACAGTTACGTGGAACTGTATGTGAGCCATTTTCATTAATGCAAAGTCCTTTTGACCTCTTGGATCCTTGAAATGAGTCAAAGTGAGGGAAAGTTAGAGAAGGATTCTGTAATGGTTCCTAGGCTGTTAACTTCTTTAGAGCTATAATGGAGTGTACAGTACTCTTTTCTTTCTCAGTAAATGATATAAGTTCATTTTAGGGTTCATTCAGTTACTCATCTCTGGCCCAGCATCATTAATGCTTGCAGAATTCCGTCTAGTTGGGCACATTCTTCAGCCCCCTCTTTCAGTGCTGCTTTCTTTATTTCCTCACTTAAAAAAGTAAATATTTGGGGAGCTGAGGTGGTCTCCATAACTTTAACACACTGGGATCTTAAATGTGGAATTCATTTATTCACTCATTCAATAAACATAAATAAATATTGAATGAGGGCCTGCTGTTTCCCAGTACTACTCTAAACAGAATCTGGGTAGCACGCATTAGACCCTGGGTCCAATCCCCAGCACCACAAAAGAATCTTTTTAATTAAAAATAAGTGGAGGGGACACAAATAGTGAGATAGAGATGCAAAATCTTTGCGGCAAAGAGGCTTATCTTGTCCAGGGAAGTGTGTCTTAAAAGTCATAAAATGACTGTGTCATATAGTGTTAGGTAATAAGAAAAGGAGAGTGGTGAGAAGGCTGCTATTTTAACTATGTTACAGAAACTTAGAACTGAGTTTTGCTTGTATTACTTTACAAGGCTCAAGGACCAATTGGAGAATGCCTCCAACTCAGCGGGAAACAGTTTTCTACGCAAAACTCTTGTCTTACTAGTCACTCCTGTTCTTTCTCCATCCTCTATAATTCAGTTTTCTCTATGTGTATTTTTCTGCAAGTTAATAGCAAATTCTCAGTCTCTGTTGGTATGTATATGCTTTTTCTTATGTCTTACTATTTTGTTGACTGTTTTACTTCCTAATTATGTGCTTATTTGCCTACACTGTGTAATTCTGTGGTCCTTCAGCTACTTCAGTGTGCATGTACTGAGTATAAAAGGAATGTGTATGTAAACATGTAGACAAGCATGTACACCCAGAACTCTGTACACACACACACACACACAGTGCACACGTGCACGCACACACACATTGTGGATGAGTGATACAGAAAAGGCAGGGGAACACCTACACTGAGCACTGTCAGATAGTTATAAAACAATTAGTTTTTTTAAATGTATCATTTATCACTGGAAAGCCAAACACTATTGAGATCAGAGTTCAGACAAGTTCTTCTGGGTCAGCCGTGCTTGTTGTGTAATCTGTGAACAAATTATTCATCATATCCCAGACATATAATTAAACATTTCAACACTGCAGTCAATTGAATACATTAGACATTTAAATAACTCTGGCTAAAAAAGACAACAATTATAAGACTGATGCCCATTTTATACTGGTCATATTCAATTCAGCTCTTGGGCATAATCTGTTTAAAGTGGACGTGAATTTCTTGAATATTTGAACTACTGTGCATTTCCCCAGTGCTGGGGTGGAGTGCAGGGTCTCCTGCACACCAGGGTAGCTCCCTATCACACAGCTACATCCTCAGACTGCGGGGTTATTTTTCAAATAAACTGCACTCTTAAATATTAACAAATTAGCTCCCTCCTCCTTCATGAATAGTCTTTCTCTCATGCCTTCTATCTACTCAGCTTCTCTTCATTTTCAATATGAATATGAAAGTCATTGCTCAAAGCTCAGGAATTTACATATTCACAACAGAACATTATGAAGATATTCAACAGAAAGATTTTGGGATCAAGGCGATTTTTTCTTTTAGATCATGACTAATAAAATACAGTCAGGGTCAAAATACAACTGAAGTTCTTTTTTCCTATACTTAAGAAGTATGCAGTGAAAACGATTCATGATCAACTAGATAAAGAAACCTTTACAAAGTGCTTTATCAATTTCAATAATTAAAAGATTTCCTGCTAACTATTCAGTGAGAGTTTTCTTTGTAGTCAGCTTTGCCGTCAGTTCTTCCTATCTCTTCTTTTGAAAAGTCTAATTAAACTGGGAAGCTTTTTTTCTTCTTCATTCTGTTTTTGCCATTTTGGGCATAGATGTGAAAATAACTAATTAAATGACAATCCTGGCTTTTTTGCATTCCTGTACTGTTGGGACTCATACAGGGAGGGAGATGTATTCCCTAGTTCTATTTTTTGTAGTTGGGTTTCTACTTTGCCAGTTTTCGGTATTAAATACATTTGAGGTGAATGAATGTAAAATGGATAACTTCTTTCCCGATGCCTGTATTGATGCTGTAACCAGTTCTTCAAACTAATTGATGAGTAGGAATTGATACTGAACTCTTTAGAGTTCTTCCAGTCCCCTTGTGAGCATTGTTTAATCACACTATCTTTTAAAAATCTATTTACTATTGTATTCAAACAATTTGAATGAAAACACTCCAGTTTCCCTATCTCCCTGATACAGTGGCATTCATTTTTTTGCTTATTTTCATTTATGTTTATAAGCATGTATTTAAGAACATAATAATTATATGCTATAGTTAGTCTGCTGTTTTACATTCCTTATTCCAGTTATAAACTCTAGCCAGTAAATGTCTCTAAAAAGGCAACACTGAGATAAAGACTCTTACAAAAATATTTTGATTATTACAATGTAGGCAGTCAAAGAGTTAAAACAATCCAAACATAATTCAATGAGAGAACATTCAGCCCTTGCTTCTTGTTATCTTGAGGATGTTGTAATTATAGAGTAAAAGATGGGTATATATGCATGTGCCTGTAATATAAGAAAGAATATGATGTTGTTAAAATATAGTAAAAGTATTTCAGAGGCAAAGTGTTTTGTAGCTGACCCATGAATGACTCAGAAGATTCCAAGATCACTTATGGGTGTGTACTTGTCTGTGCGTATCTGAATGCATTTCCAGATGAAAACCTTATGAATGAGGCTGTGGAGACAAAAATGACATTTTTCAGTTGTTTTGGACATGAGGAAGGAAGAAAAGGCATTCTAGAATTCTATCAGAATTCTATATCAGATGAGCAACTGCTCCAATAGTCACATTCCTGAGAACAGCCATTCTGAATAAAATAACAACTGCTAAGCAACACTCTAAGGTCAGACAAAGCTCCAATAATTTATTAATGGTCAGGAATCTTAAGTTTGTATATTTAAAGGCCAAAGATATCTTCCTGGGAGATACAGTTTGCTTTCATTTTAGTCTAATTTCCATTAGGGCAGGAACCTTTGCTTATTTGTTTATTTATCCAAAGTGCTTTGAACAGTATCTTTTACAGAGTAAGTATGAAATACTTATTGTGCAAACATTGAATGAAATTCTAGACACAAACTTTACCTTCAATTCATGTCTGGTGGCCAATCAATAAAACTAGGACAACTGATCAGAGTCTTGGACCAAGTTCTTTTTCAAAAGGTCCATTGGGAATCAGTGCAATACAGAGAAAAAAATCACAACTGAAAGGCAAGACACTTGAGTTATACACTAATAACCAGCTATAATATGATGGTCAAGCCACTTAATCTTTCTAACACCTTCATCTGACTAACATCTTTCCTAATTCTCAAATTCTATGAATCTATTCTCAGCCCCTCTTATAACTCTAAAAAACTCACAGAAGGCTACCCAAGCTTTTTGTGCTTGGGAATAAACTTCTCCCTGGAATAAAGATAAATCATAGGTGGTCATGGAGGAATAAAAGAAATGTAGGAATAAAAAAAATCTTTGCAAGTGTTTAGATGATGATATTTATACAAGACTGAAGAACGATGTGACCATTCCATTCAATTAGTAATATTTTCCGTTGCCATAAACTTTCAACTTTCATAATATATTGCCAATATTTCAGATTAACATAAGTGCTTAAAAAAGAAAAGAACATTTGTGGTTAATTTTCCTTTCTACAAATGACATCATCTTTTTTTTCTAATCTTGAGTTAGGATAGAACCAGAAGACTTGTTTTTCTTAAATAGTAAAATTTATTTCAATCCGAAGAAATTCCTTTTCTCAAATGCAAAAGACTGCTGAGTTCTCTAAAGCCTTATCTTTTTATAATTAAAGCAAATATTTTTTTCTGGCCCATATCACAGCTATTATGGCATTTTAGATTTTCATTCTGCATTCACAATAAGGCTTCTGCCACTCACAAGGTGGTGTTATACATGTTCAAACAGTAAAAATACAACGTCAGTCAGATCTGTAAGGAGATGGGGTTTCTGCCATGAGCCCCACAGTCGGGGGTAATGATGATAATGATGATAAATACACCATCCATCACTGCTCCTAAAAATGAATGCTAACTCCAACACACACTTTCACCCTGCTCATCGATCTGACGGTGACTCACAGAGCTCAGTTCCTAGACCAAACACACCGTATGCTTGGGCAGTCAGTTCCAGCAGCTAAAGCCATCATTTCCTGGACATTTCCTGACCAGGCTGATTGGCTCCCTGGTGCTTCCCACTGACTCCCAGCTGCTCTTTTTCACCCTCATTCAAAACTTCAGGTTTCTCTCCTGGGCGTCAGCTGTTTCTCTGTTCCCAACCTGCAAGCTTGACTTCCTACCTTCCCACATTATCCTTTGGTGAAGCACGTTTCATCATGGGATCTTTAAAGAACAGTTCTCAGAAGGGAGTCTGCCCTGCTTCTGACTGTAATATTTGATTTTAATGATGTAAGAGAACAAAATCCAGTAGTTGGTTTGGAGAGTTAGATCCCAACCAAAAAAAAAGAAAGAAAGGACTGCAAAAAGAGGACAAAAGAGCATAATAAAAAGAACTTTCCATCACAGACAGTCCATTCAGTAAGAGCCGTCTGTCTCATCCTAACAGGCAGCTTCAGTCAGCTTTTGGTGCAATATTGATAAGCATAAGGAGCAATTACTATGTACCGATCAAGTTATCGGGTGATTCAAAACAATTTACATCTGTCTCCCTGCCAAAATTTTAGACCCATGCTAAAGGCCTATATAAATAGCAAACTTAATTTTACCTCCTTTTATTTCCTCTTTTACACCCTCAAAATAAAAGAGTAATTAGTGAAATAGGAAGTGAATATAGAATAAGAGGGTAAGAGGAAGAAAAATCATCATAGACTCTTATTGAGAATATTCTATATACCAGGCATTGTTCTGAGAATTGGGTATACACTGAAATTATGCATCTGGTTACTTTACAAATGGGTATCATTAAATGGGCCCTTCTTGTAAGAAGCGAACTTAAAACACTTTCTTTTAGGATATTGCTTGGTCTCACAAAAATCAGTAAACATGACCTTTCTTCGTTACTAAAAATCAAAAGGGCAAAAAGAGGAGGGTTTAACCATTTCATAGTAATCTCTTAAAATGCAAATTTCCGCATAAACATATTACTTCAGACATCTCTACCACTACCAAGATAAATGATACTTTTGATGGATTTACAGGTCTCTTTGAATGCTTTGTGTTTACAGACCATAGTAAGAGCAACACATTTTTATTTTTATTAGCTCTTAGTGAGCAATCTGTCTGTGAGATTTACAGGATAAACACAAAATGTAATGTTTGCATTCTGCGATTTTCCAGTAAAACAAGCCTCAACTCTTTCTTCTCTCTGCAATTTTAAGAGTTCAGATCATTTCGATTATGCTCCATTATTCAATGGAATCTTACATGAAACCAAAGACTTTATTTTCAATAACAAACGGCAGTCAGACTTTATTGAGTATGAAACATTAGAAGGTGTGTTTTGAAGGTCATTCTCAATACCTTTACAGGCTGTGGTGGTATTTTCAAAACTAACAAAATGGTTAAACTCAATTCAATTAAAATTAGCTCAGTTTTAAAAAGGAACAGAATGTACCCCAAAAACACAAGCCAGATAATGGATGGATCAAAGTACTAAAATACAAATCGGAGACATATTTTCATCAGTTTAAATTCTGTGGATTAATGTTTGTCACTGGGTTTCCTGGCAGTGGTAATTATGTACTGAGAGTGTGTGTGTGTGTGTGTGTGTGTGTGTGTGATATAAGGGATTTAACCCACAGCCTTCTCACTCAGCTACAGCTCTGGCCCTTCATTTTTATTTTGAGACAGGGTCTCGCTAAATTGCCAAGTTTCCCAGACTGGGCTCAAACTTGCAATCCTCCTACCTCAGTCTCCCAGAGTGCTGAGGTTGCAGGTGTCTACCATCATGCCTGACTGCACAAGGAATTTTTATATTTCAGGAAATTCTGGGTTAAGAACTGCAAATATTCAGATAGAATAAAAGAGAGGGGTTTTGGTCCTGCAGTCCCTAGTCAGGAAGCATGGATTTAAATGCCAGTTTTACCACTGACTTCTTAGTGAGCTTTTATGCCTTAGTTCCTTTCTCTGTGAAAGGGGAATGATAATAATATGTACTCTCTCTGGTTACTATAAGTATTGAATTAGATAATATATATAAAATATGTCTTCAGCACAATGCACATCAAATCATAAAGATACAATGATAGTTACTGTTTTAACTGTGTGATTTTAGTATGTTTGCATTTAAGAGGCCAAACTTTAATTATTTATTTAATTTCTAAAATTCGTCCTCATATTTTTGGTTCATGTGTTATTTAATCTTCATAGTAACAGTCAGCAGTGAGAGGAGGGTGAGTAAATTTTCTTTCCAGTTCTATAGTTGAAGAGAAGGAAAAGGGTAATTTCCATACTAAGGTATCCATACTGGATACCTTATTATAACACTTTTATACCCCTTATCGCACTGAAGTCCACCCCATGAATTACTCCCAAATTACAGAACAGGAACCTAAGAAAACTATTCAAGATTATACTGCTAGTAATTTATCAACCAGAAACTTTAACCCAAGTTTAGCTAATCTCCGAATCTTTGCTCTACTACATATTTATAGAGTTAACACAAACCTGGTCCTGGTTCCAGTCCCATACAGCTATCAAGAGGCTACTGCACTGCTTAAGTGTTCAGAAATAAATATGTGAATGGTCAAGTCAAGACTGATACTCTAAAGCTTTGAAATCTGTGCTTTAGAGGCCTAGACCAGCCAGAATGAAGTGCAGGAACCACAAAGTGAGGCACGACCAGAGATCAGGCAGGGCAGTAATGGCGAACGTACGGCAAGTATGTTATCTATTTCTCTTTGAAGACAAAAGCTGTTAGTATGTGAGATGCTTTTTCTAAACTAAAACCTCAGAATTGGGGTTTCATTGCAGTGTCGGCACCTTGTGATAAATCAGTGGGTTGGGGATGCAGTCTGGGCGCTCCTCTCTAAACGGTTCACCGGCCCTGAGGTAGGACATGCTTGAGTAGGAATAGATGTTAGTGCTAGTCCCAGTGTCTGGGATTTGACTGTCCCTTTTGAGAGGAGAGTCATTCTGCAGTACTGCCATAGCTTCCAGAGTTGGTCTGTCCACAGATAAACACTCCTTCCGCTAGAGGCTCCTTGCTGAAGGAAGCTTCAGGCATTAAAAAGAGTTACTGTGCAAATGTGAATGATGAAGACTCTATACATATTTAAAAGAACCCAGATGAGTCCTATCCAAGTTTGGCTGTCACCCAAACTCGCTTTCTAACAGTTCTGTAATACTCAAAAGGCCCGAACCTCTTGGTTTTAAAACCCAAGCTATTTCCAAGAGGCCACGTCTGCTCCGTAAAGTGTTCAAACAGTCGCTGGATTGCTGCCTTCCAGACTGGGTCAAGCTGACTGCTGAAATGAGAAGGAAAGTAAGCTAGGTAACCAGTGTGCTCACAGAGTAAAGATCATGATTTGATGGCCTATAATTTTATAGTGGGTGCTCAGCTTATGGATAATTAATTATACTTCAAAACTTAAATATACGTAGAGCATATTCTTTTGTAGGTATCAGATACTTTATAATGAAATTTTTGAAAAGGCTACACAGCTGACTTTTGGAATGTGCTATTAAGAAATCATCAAAATAATTCCAAATTACCTGTCATTTTTTGTAGCCTTTACTTGGTCCTTTAATCATAGCTTTTTAATCACCAGAAGAGTCTGTGGGTGCTTGTGTGGAGGCGAAAGGGTGGAGGAAAGGAGAGACAGAGAAGAATAAGTGATGGGAGAAGAGGTGGGAGAACTGGTGGTGACCTCATTGTCCAGCAGGGAGAAAGACGTCATCCCCGCAGTGTGTTCTGGGATTTCTAGCAAGAATGCCTGCGAGCTAAGGAAGAGGCCATTTGGGCGAACGTAGGCGTAAAGATTTGACGAGTAAGGATAGAACAAGACTGCATGCTCAGGTGAGGCTTTAGAAATGAAATAAAGAACACGTCTGCACTTCCCTGTATTATAAGAATCATCCTGCCTTTACACACTAACCGTGCTGTATTTCTTCTTCAATACCATTTCCACTGCCCGGGAACTTTCTTCCTCCCCTAGATTTTCTTGCTAGCTCTGCTAATATGGTTTCCTCAGAGAACCATTTTCTGAAGCGCCAAGCTAGATTAGGGGCTTCTTTTGTTTACACTCCATAGCACTCTGCACTTTGATTCATGACACCCAGTGCATGTATAATTAAATGACTCAAGCTCACCATCTGTCTCCTGTGTATGCACAAGTTCCAGGACGGCAGAGGCGGTGCCTTGCTATTCTCCCCCTGCATCTCCAGGGCCTAGTACAAAGCCTGGGCCATAGGAAGCAATCAATAAATGTATTAAACACATGAATGATGAATGAGTGAATAAATGAATGAATTGTCTGGGGATTGTCCAAGCATATATATCTAAAAGATAGTGGGAATGATCATTCCAGCTCAGGAGAGAGATTGGGACCAGCAGTAAAGTTTGAGGTGTCATCAGCTTACAAGTAGTGACGGAATTCACAGGACAGAATAAATCTCTCAGGGACGGTACAATTGCAAAAGACTGAAGACAAACAAGAGATGTGGGCCCTGTGGAAGCAATTCAGAAAACTTGCTCAGGAAATATGAGTGTAGCCTCGATGGTGCTTAAGAGCTCAGATTGTTTTAGTCAAACAGAATAATGTTGGGTCCTCATTCCAGCTCTTTCTGTGTGATCCAGGTAAGTGTCAGGAGCTCGAATGGGAGAGAGTTAAGCTGCAAACAAGCCAAAAAGAAAAGCAAACACCAAGTCTTGAATCACTCCCTACAATCATCCAGGCAACAGGCTAACTGTAGGGTGCTGGCTTCCCCCCGGCCCCACATACTCCATCCTCATCTTACCCCTGGAACGGCACCCTGGTGCTGGATACAGTGGGCTGGCACAGTACTGAGGAAAGTACTCAGTCACAGCTCCAAGTTTTCCCTTTTCAGCACAGGTGCCTGAGCAGGGCTTATGCTAACGGCTCCAAATAAAAGAGAGCTTGGACTGATGGAACGTGAGCTAAGAACGCTGCTAGGCAGAAAAGCCTGGCCAGCCGGAGGGGTGAGGCCTTGACCACAGCTCCTGTAGAGACTGCAGTGCCCTGCTTCATGCCAAGTCTGGTCTGGAGAGGGAAGTTTACCACAGCGAGCTCTGCCAGTTAAAGCCTTTGTAACTGCCCTGAAAAATCATACATAGTTTATTGGACTCCTCAACACACTAGCTGAACTCTAACCCTCAGTGTCCTGATCTACACTGACCTTTGTAAGAAAAAATGTGGCCATGTGCTTCACATAGCTGCAGTGAGAACTGCTTCGGAGGGGAGGGAAACTACGGGGCTAAGAGAGCAGAGGCCAAGAAGGTCGCAGCTGGACTTACCCACGGCGGTCAATGACTTGAGTCATCAGTGACCTCAGGAGGATAGGTTCCGTGGTGGAAAAAAAGCGCAAGGTTATCCGCAGATGGGAGGCAAAGGAGAAGAGGTGGAAAGTAACCACGGGTCTGTGAAGATACTGGGGAAGGTGAGAACCTGTGTACCACCGATCAAGACACTCAAGGCTGCATAGCTGCTGGCAGGTATATAAGGAGTTTGTCCCCTGCATGCCCTTAAACGGCGGTGAAATTGTCACTGTGGGCTTAAACGCTGACAGAGCAGATTGTGTTACGGAAGACCGAGACAATGGCAAGGCAGAGAGGAGAAAGAAGCCCAGGCCCAGCCGCGAGGCCTTCTGAGAGAAATCCTGGGTGGTGACAGCTCAAGTGCCACAGAAGCAGTGACGTCGAGGTACCAGCAGCCTGAAGACTCAGCCCTGGTGTGCAGGCCGCCCCGCAGGGCCCCTCGCTTATCTTTCATCTGGCCTGAAAGATGTTGCACTCCCCAGTGCCGCTAGCCCTCTACCCACCTGCACATTTTAGCCCGGAAAGCCGGAGCTATGACCGTCCCTGCCCTTGTCGGCTCACTGTGTGTCCACGCGGCTTCGCCTCTGTTCAGCAGCCTGAGAAGCGCCACAGACGCAAGCGGAAGCCAGCGGGGCAGGATCTCGTCCCTCCTCCCGGCCTAACAGAAAACACTTCTGCATAGTTATTACATATTTATATTTTCGAGACTAGGAACAAACTGTGATTCATCTCAAAACACTGACTCATCAAAAGAAATCATCTGTTATTCTAAAGCTTAAAAATATAAATATATATATATATATATAGAGAGAGAGAGAGAGAGAGAGGGAGAGAGAGGGAGAGAGAGGGAGAGAGAGAGAATTCCCACAACAGTACTAACACCAAAGGAGAAAGCTAACAAGCATATCATAGACTTTCCATGGAGGATGTGAATGCATAGTACAGTGAAGCCCATGTAATGGGATTTATTATACTTTTTATGTGAAAATAATATTTCCAAGGCTCTCAGGTGCACTTAGTACAAAGGCTTTTCTTTGTACTAAAATACCAAGAGAGGCATAGCGAGCTAAGTAACCCTTAAAGTTGTACCTTAAATCACCCAGATTTTGCATGAGAAAGAACGCACACGAAGCCACGCAACCACTGTAAACTATTACACAGAATGATCACATTCAACTCAGGAGGTTTATGCCTGCTGCCATTTCTCTTCTGTTTCTTTCCTAGACTATCATTTTCTGCCTCTGCTGTTTGCAGGAATACGTTTTATTTCAAAAGCAAGATATTTCTTGGCACTCAACTGATCCACGACTTTATTGTTGAATATTTTTTAATGTTATAACTCAACTCTTTGTGTGGCTAAAATGGCTGAGGCTCTTTTATGTTGTTGTTCTTATTTTTCCCCCCATCAAGCATTCTGACCGCTGCTGTCAAAATCTGATAATAAATGAAGATTTCTCCCACAGTGGACCTCTTATAACCATGGCAACTCCATCAGCAGCTAATGGCCACATTGCAAAAATGCTTTTGAAAAGGACAGCTTCTCACACTGCTGTAGTACAAACGGCCCTTCTTATCTCCGCTCCATAACGATGCTTAAAAAAACAACACCCCAAGCAAACATTTGCTCTGCTGTGCACATGTGGGGCTGCTTTTAAAAAACTAAAAATCAAGAAAATAGAAGACAAACTACAAATACTAAAAGAGAAACGTTATCTGAAAGCTAAGTGGGGAAAATGTTGATAGCAGCATTAATGACATATTTTTTACCTTTTTTTTTAGTGACTGAAAGCAATGTGGTTACTGCTTCTTAGGAATTTGAGAATTTCTGTTGCTGTTTCTCCACCCAAGGAGATTTTCAAGAATCTTGTTTTAGGTTTCACAGTAAATGTCTCTCTGAACAACCCGTTGCTTTTGGAAATGCAGCTACCTGCACACTGTGCTGTGTCTTTTCTTCTGAGTAAGATCAATTATGAAGAGTATGTCCTTCAGAGAACCCTGACACAGCACGGGCCTCCCCACAGCGCCAAATCTACAAAAATTCCTGCTTGGTTTCTGCTCTTAGACTCCTGGCGATCCTCTGGCTTTCTTGTGTGTAACGTAGACCCAGACTAGTTTCCAGTGCAGAAGTTGTCCTTGGGTGCCTGCTTCTGGAATGGTTGCATATATTAAAGCAAAAGAGCATGTTTTCCACTTTAACTGATTGATAAACTTACATATGAGTCTGAAATAAAATAACAATCAAGTCTCTCTCCAAGTATTTATCTACATACCTACCTACCTAGCTGTGCATAATTACATATCCATGAAAAGCGACTTCCCCAAATTCCAAACAACTCAGAGGTTAAGCTGTCTTGTTTTGTTTTGTTTCCCAATTTTCCTTCAAGTATCAATACAATCAATAACCACAGATTAGAATGTAGTCTCAAATTTCCAAATCTGGCAGGATCTGTCAGTGCTAATTTCTCTGACATCAGATCTGCTGCGTAATTGTAAATCATCATCTCCAGTGAGATTTTTAGGGTTACATGGTCCAGGCCGAGCAAACAATGGGAGGGATTTCTGAATCACAAACAGGCAGCAAAGCTCATTTTTCATTAGCCACCATTATGATTTTATTTTTATCTTGCACAAAACCTTTTTGAAACATGTTCCCAAGCTATTTTCTCTCTGTAAAAGTCCTTTAATCATGTGGCTAGGCTTAGCAGTTGAGACCGCCTTATATTTGAATTGAGGCTCTGTTCCTTTCTGCTGGGAAACTGTGGGTTAAATTACTCACTTAATCTCAGAGCATTTATTCATAAAACCGGAGTGATAACAGCTGTTGAGAATGGTTGACCTAATACATTGAGGGTCCTGAGCTCTGTAACTGAAAGAAACTAAATTCTCCCTCAATAGTTTTTCCTTTTTCCTTTTCTATTATTCTTTTTTTAATTAGTGCATGTTTTCAGTACATAAGGTTTGCATTCCCGTGGGAAGTTAGTATTGTAGAAAACACATCTTAATTCCCCTTTTCATCCTCTTTCCCTCCTCCCCCTCCCTGTATCTCTTGATCTCCTTCCCATTTGTGAAGGATCTTTCTCCCTGCTTCCTGTTATCTGTCTTTTACTCTTTATAATATGGATTAATCAAAAGTTATAAAACTTGGAAAATATACACAAAATTACTACCACAAAACTGTTCTATTTTTCCCCCACATTCAATTAAATTGAGATGTTTCCTTTTGAACTGGCTCACTAGTTTCTGCGAAGGAATGAACTTGGAGACTCCTGCCATGGACAAAATAAACAAGAGACTGTACCCTGGTCTTATTTATGTTGGTCATAGGAGTCTATCAGGCTAGTTCAAAAAGACAAACAGTAAGAAATAAAGATGTCAAAATATTTCACTGGGAAGTTTTCTTTTAAATCTTTTTATTTAGGCAAACTTTAGAGAAAGGATCAACAAGGAACACCACAGAACCATTCATTCTTGCCCTGACACAGAGACTTTCATCCTTTAGAAGGCAGAGGAATAAATTTGAAAGTTTTAGTAAACTATTTTGTATAGCTGCAAAAGCAGCACTAAACACAAATAAGTCTTTGGCACCAATTCATTTTGAAGTACAGTCATCCAAGTAAAATGGCACAGCAGTGTGCAGGTGTGAGCATAACTTTTGGAAATACCAATGAAGTGTGTGTTCATGAAATACTCCTACCTGTCATCCTGGGATCAAGATGCATTGTAAATTGCAAACTAGTATTGCAAATCAGATTTGCAAAGTCAAATCAGAACCGAGAGCTCTTGACTTAGTGTGAGGCAAAGCCTGAATGATAAGTTCATAAGGAAAAGATAACAGACCAAAGGAAAAAAAAAGATGTCCTGTAACTAAGCAAGTCGAGTCCATAGATCAAGCCATGGATTTCTCTAAGGACTCACTAGCTGCGAAAGAGTCATGTGTCCATCCACTTCCCATTAGACTTGACCTTAGTCATTCAAACAGAACTTTTGCCTTTCTGTCATTACCCCTACTTGCAACACTATACACAACCTAAAGAAAGTGATTTGTATAGAACTAACAATTTACTATCCACATATTTTTTTTTCTTTCAAAGGTCAAATCTTCTGTTGGAAGAAATAAAATCAACAATTCTTTATTTAGGTACTTTTGTTTCCCATCTCGAACTCCATAATTAGGAAAACTGATTTGGCCTCTTCAGGAAATGTAATTTTCCCTACATTGGTCAATGTAATTCCAGTGCTTTAAAAAATTGATGGAAATGTTCTCAGCTCAAATTATGATTTAAAATATAAAAGTATTAAATGATAAGTTCCCTTAAAGAACATGAGCACATTTTCTTGAGAAAAGTACCGACATTACCTAGCCAATAAAATAGTGTTTTTGTCTATATTGGCTCATTTAATGCAAACAAGTTCAGAGTGAACCAACTCAGGTGATCAGTATAGTGAAACTCTAGAATTTGTCATTGTTTTCTCAGGTAAATATTGAGAAACAGTAATTCTTTTCTTTTTCTGCTTTCTTATTGTCATAGTTGTTATTGCTGTTGTCCATGATAATATCCCCTGACATACACCTAGCTTTCAGCCTACCATGCAGGCAAAGTAAGTAGTGTACTGTGGAGAGAATTAATTCAGCAGAAGACAGGAAAGCAACTGCTGGGAAAGAAGGAAGTGGGGAAAGTCCTTTTGTAATTTGGTACATTCTGAGTTGTGAGACAGTATCTCTGCTAAGAAAGAAAAAAAGATGAAAGACATTGTTTGCCCAGGGCAAAATTCTATGTTTATTAAACACGTACAATTATACTTCTAAAAATTCCCTAAAATAGTCCCAAGTTTCCCTGTTTCAGCCAAAATTACTCATGACAGATTAACACACAGTAGATGGTCAATAAATAATGAAAGAATCAGTGAGCATGGCCTAATAGAAATGCTTATTTTTTAACTCCTAACCCAGTGCTTACTTCTCTAAGCACCCTACATGCCATCCTTCTAACAACCTCCAGGAGATGCAGTCTGTTATAATCTCCATCTTACAAGTTTAAAAATCAGAGCAAAAAGAAGCTGTTTGTCTGAGACTTCACAATTGTCAATAGTGCAGTCAGACATTAAACCAGGCATCCTGCCCCCTAAATCCTTGTGTTAATCGCTAGTAACCTGCTGCCTCAGGAGTAAACCTGCTCCAATTGTAGTGTTGATTTCCCTCTGCTGAGTGAGGCTCTTTCATGTTACTCTGACACTCATCCAAACTCACAGATTGAGGTTTCTAAAATAATGGTGCTTACTATCTCCCTTTTCACCTGACTCTCTCTACCAGATATTTTCTATTTGTCTTAGTAATTTAGGGTCTTTGCATTAAATCTGAGAGAAATCAAGGTCTGGAGGAAAGACACAGCTTCAATTTCTAGAGTAAGTCTGTGGTCAACTTTTAGGTTTTATCATTATTATTGCCCGGACTTCTAAAAGAAAGTTGCCCCCAAACCGAGGCTGTGGGTGAAATCTGATTTAGAGGATTTTAAAGGATCATCAAATAATCATCATTGAAGTAATACGTTGAGCTTTCAAGTCAGAAAAATTGGGGCTTGTATCCTTGCTCTGCCATTTACCATCTTGTGTAGCCTTAGGCATGTTCTTACTCTCCACCTAATGATCCTTAGCTGTAACATGGAGTCAATAATGTGATTTCTTGAGGTTGTTTGGAGAATTTATATATGAGGCCTTAGTGAAAGCTGAAAAAATGTTACTTCATTCCATTTATTTTGATGCTATTGTGGTTGTAATCATATTTCCAAGTAAAATGAGGACTTTGTGACATGTCATCTTGGTGGGCAAATTTCTGAGAAGAACTTTTTGTAAAAATATCTAAGAATTCATAAATGTGATCATCGATGAGCTTCAATATAGTGTGTGTGTGTGTGTGTGTGTGTGTGTGTGTGTGTGTGTGCATGCATGTGTGTGTGAGAGAGAGAGACACCATGAATTGTCATCCTCTGTTATGGTTCAGATCTGAAATGTCCCCCAAAAGTCTCATGTGTTCAAAAGCAGAGTCCTGAAAGGTGACCAGATCTTGGGGGAGCTGCACTCACTGGTCCATGCATTAATCTAGTAATGCGTTCATAGCTGAATGCGCTGTTAGAAGGTGGGGCCGGGACAGCAGCAGTGGTCACTGGGGCATCACCTGGAAGGGTATATTCTTGCCTCTGCTCCCCCTTTTCCTCTCCACTTCCTGGTCACGGTGAGTTGAGCAGCTTTTTTCCACCAGCCCTTCCACTGTGCCATTTCTGCCTGGGAACCGGTGAACCACCGTGAGCCAAACCCACTGAAACATGAGTCACAATAAGACTCTGCCTTAAATTGCAGATGTTGGGTTTTTTGTTCCATTAATGGGAAAGCGACTGCTACACAATCTTACCTTCTGTTTCTCAAATCTCCATTTCTAGATTTCAATGAGACAGAAAAACAAAAGGTATAATCATCAGGTCACACTTAAAATGTTTGAATTCCATTAGCATGTATTCCATTAGCAAGTAATCTAGTAGCTAGTAATCCGTTAGCATTGTGTCTAGATGTCCCCCCAAAGCCTCATGCGGTCATAGGCGGGGTGTTTTCAGAGGTGGCTGGATCTAGAGTGTGTGATTACTAATTTAGTTCACTGATTGGTTTGGCATAATTCTGCTGGGATCAAGGATGTGATACTGGGATTAAGGGTGGAAGTGGATAAAATATAAGGGACAGAAAGAGGCTTGTCTATTCCCCTTTGCTTCCCTTTTGCTCTTCCCTTCCTCACCTGGCTGCCTTCTGCCTGTCTGCCATGCCACCCTGCCTGGGACCCAGCTGACTATGGACTGAAACCTCTACAAACTGTGAGCTAAATCAACCTTTCCCCCTTCAACTTTGGGTGTTGGGTATTTTGTCTCAGCAACAAGAGAAAACTAAGACAGCATGTTAAACATTAAACATTTCTGATTATTTAACTGACAAATAGTAAAGTTCACCATGAAAGACATTTTTATTAATGTTACCACTACTGGTCTTTGATGTGAAACATTTTATCTCAGAAGAAAACTGAATTTGTCCAGCAATACTTAATTTACTTCCCATTTTTACTTATTGAAATTATATATACTGATAGAGTAAAGTTTCTTATCAGCAAGAAACCACCAATGTTTCACACTTATGTAATGTAATTCCAACCAAAACAGAGAAATTTGACATATTTTCTCAACATTTTACTCTTCTTCAGGCTAATTGCTGTAGAGAGTGTTAGTATGCATTCATATTTGTTCATGTTCCTGATAGATAATATTTCCCAATCCTTTTAAACTCAAAGGTGGACATATGACTTGTTTTGGCCAAAAATAGGAGCAAATTGGAGTGTCTCAGTCCAGGTAGGAGAATTGAGAGAAAAGTCTAGAGTTGAGATCTGAAGGATTAGTAGACATTAGCCAGATAAACAGAAGTCTTGGTTACTTCTCCTGTTGCTGAGACAGAATACCCAACACCCGTTAAGTTAAAGGAGGTTAGAGCCTGCGAATGTGTTGGCCATATCCAGGATTTTATATTTTGTAACAAGTGCAATAGGCATTCATGTAAGGGTCATAGGCATGGAAGTGACTTGATTTGATTTAGTTTTGTAAGGCGCTCTCAAGATTTTGTGTGCAGCCCAAACTGAAGGAGATAATGGAAACTTTTAGACCAGATAAAACACAAATGTGATAATCCAGGCTAGAGTTAAAGGTGGCTTGACCTACAGCAATGGCCAAAGGGCTGCTACAAGTAGGTGGATTTTATCTACACATGGGAACAGATTTAGTAGATACCTAGTGGACATAATGATTGCGTGGGGAGATGGGCAAGGAGGATGATGCAGGGATTCCAGATTAAGCATCGAGTGGAAGGAAAGTTCATTTATAGTAGCAGGGAAGTTTATTTCACATGTGCATGCCTACAGGACAAAATTAAATATATTTTGACTGAGGACATAATGTGGAGAGCCCGCTGCCCACTTAGAGCAGCAATCTGGACAGGCAGCGTAAACCTGAGATTTGTTAACATGTAGATGGTACGTAAAGCCATGAGAATGGGAGAGATTATTTAAAGAGAGCATAGAAGAGAGTAAGAGAGAACCTAGTGCCCAGGTCTGAGTGGCTCTAACAGTTAATCTGAGAGAGGAAGAGATAGATGACAGAAACACAGAGCACAAGAAACGTTTAGTAAGGGAGGCATTGTTGCCTCTGGAAAGCTCTGCAGACCTGGGACAGGTGTCCTTTGCCAATGAGGAGGAGCCAGCTGCAGGTTCTCAGTGTGGTCAGTCTGAGAAGTACAGATTGGGCCCAGAGGGTGGTACAGGGAGGGAGAGAGGGCAGGGTTCCTTCAGCAGGGTTGGTGAAACTTCAGCTACTTCACAGTGTTATTTGAGACAAAAGCCATTTTTTATTGTCCAGGATGCTTCCTCTGTGGAAAAGACAATACTGTTGTTCTGAATTTGCATTGAGCATGCTGGTATGCTTAAGCTCTGGAAGCTATATCATTCATAATTTGGGATGCTACCATAAAGTAGGCATTATTCTCTTTTTTCTTATTTGCTATCTTTTATTTTGCTCTTAATTTATTTTTGAGTTATATAGAAACCATGCTATATTTAAGCTTGTGTATCTTAAACACCTAATTATTTCACCTAGCATTATGGTCTCAAGATACATCCATTTTCCCACAAATGCCACATACTTATCCTTCTTTATGGCAGAGTAGTCTGCCATTGTGTATAAATAACACATTTTCTTTCTCCATTTATCTCTTGATAGGCATATAAGCCGCTTCAAATATTTTGCTGTTGTAAGCTGTGCTGCTGTAAACATGGCTGTGCATGTAGCACTGTAATATGTTGTCTTTAAGTCTTTCAGGAAGATACCTAGAAGAGGAACAGCTAAGTCGAATGGAATTTCTTTTTTTAGATTTTTGAAGAAAATCTCTGTACTCATTTCCACAATGACTGTACTAGTTTACATTCCCACCAGCAATGTAGGAGGATTCCTGCTCCTCCACAGCCTCACCAGCGTTTGTTGTTATCTGACTCCTTGATGACTGCCATTCTGTCTGGTGAACAGTGTAATCTCAGTGTTGTTTTAATTTGCATTTCTCTAATGGTCAACAATGTTCAGCATTTCTTTATATATTTACTGGCCATTTGTACTGCATCTTCTATAAAGTATCTATCCATTTCACTGGCTCATTTTTTGATTGGGTCTTTTATTTGGGGGGTCTGATTTTTTTGAGTTCTTAATCAAGATATTAGTCCTCTATCTGAGGAATAGCTGGCAAAAATTTTTCCCATTCTATAGGCTGTCTTTTCTCTCTGTTGATGGTTTCTTTGGCTGTGCAGACCTTTTTAATTTGGTATGATCCCATGTATGGATTCTCAATACTATTTCCTGGGCAACTGGGGTTCTGTTCTCAAAGCCCTTGCCTACACCTAAGATTGTAAGAGTTTTACCTGTTTTGCCTTCCAGCCACTTTGGTTTTTCTTTTTAATTTTTAGTTCTTTGATACATTTTTGTTCTAGTTTAGTACATGGTGAAAGATAGGGATCTAGTTTCAATCTTCTGAATCTGGGTAGCCACTTTTCCCAACATCGTTTATTAAAGAATGTATCTTTCCTCCAGTATGTTTTTGGCACTTTTGTCAAAGATCACATAGTTAATATACTTGGAATTGTTTCCACTTCTTCTATTCTGTTCCATTGAGTCTCCTGTCCTTTTTGTGCTAGTCATGCTGTATTTATCCTGGTAGTTTTGTAATACAATCTTGAGTCTGGAGTGTGATGCCTCCCACTTTGTTACCCAGGATTGCCTTTGTTATTCTGGGTCCCTTCTAATTCCATATGAATTTTAGGATTGTTTTCTCCAGTTTTGTGTAGAGTGCTGTTGGACTTTTGATTGGAATTGTATTAAATCTGTT
This sequence comes from Hystrix cristata, assembly GCA_004026905.1. Taxonomy (NCBI): domain Eukaryota; kingdom Metazoa; phylum Chordata; class Mammalia; order Rodentia; family Hystricidae; genus Hystrix; species Hystrix cristata. The sequence continues at coordinate 30,482 of PVJO010003798.1, forward strand.
TATCAATTTCACAACTATGGACATTTTGACTATATTGTTTCCATCTATCTGGGGACAGGAATATTTTCCATTTCCAATGTCCTCTTTGATTTTCTTTTTCAGAGTACTAGTTTTATTGTAGAGCTCTTTCACTTCCTTAGTTGGTTAATACTTAGGTATTTCATTTTTCTTGGTGCTGTAGTGAATGGTATTGTTCACCTAATCTGTTTCTTGGTGGGCTCATTTTCAAATGTGCAGGAATGCTATTGATTTTCGTGTGTTGATTTTGTATCCTGTTAAACTACTAAATTTGGTTATTAATTCTAAAAGTTTTTTGGTAGATTTTTTGAGGTCTTCTGTGTAGAGGATCATATCATCTGTGAAAATGATCATTTGGCTTCCTCCTTTCCTATACATGTCCCCTGTATTCCTTTTTCTTGCCTACTTGCTCTTGCTGTTTTGAGTGCTGTGTTGAGAAGGGAAGGTGATAGTGGACATCCAAGTCTTCCTCCTGATTTTAGAAGGAAAACTTTCAGTTTTTCCCCATTTAATGATATTGGTAGTTGGTTTGTCATTACAGTCTTTTATCCAATTGAGATAAAGTCCTTCTACACCTATTTTCTCAGTGTTTTCATCACCCAAAGATGCTGGATTTTGTCCAAGGCTTTTGCTGCATCTGTTGAGATGATGTTGTGATTTTTGTCCTTGCTTCTTTCTATGTGATATATTACATTTATTGATCTGCATATGTTGAACCATTCTTGTGTCCCTGGAATGAAGCCTACTTGGTCATGAGGCATAATCTTTCTGGGGATTGGTTGGATTCCATTTGCCAGTGTCTTCTTGAGGGTTTTTGCATCTATATTCATTAAAAAGTTTGGTCTATACTTCTCTTTTTGTTTTTGGCTCTTTTTCTGGTTTTGGAATCAGGGTAATGCTAGCTTCCAAGAACCATCTTGAGAGTACTCATTGCCTTTCATTTTCAAAGAGCTTGAGGAATATTGGCATTAGATCTTCCCTGAAGCTTTTATAGAATTCAGCAGTGAATCCACCTGGATCTAGGCTTTTCTTAGTTGGTAGTTTATTTTTTTGGTTTTTTGTTTTTTTAATTACTGCTTAAATATTATGGCCAGTTGTTGGATTATTCAGGATTTTTAAATCTTGTGGTTCAGTTTTGGTAATTCATATTTATCTAGGAATCTATCCATTTTTTCTGAATTCTGCAATTTATTGATAGTTTTGCAAAGTAGTTGTTAATAATCTTTGATTTTGGCAGTATCCAACGTGATTTTACCTTTTGCATTTCTAATTGCATTGATTTAGGTCTTTTCTCTCCTTTCTTCCCCCTTTGGTTAGATCGACTAAGGATTTGTCTATTTTGTTCATTCTTTTGAAGAACCAACTCTTCAATTCATTGATAATGATTCTGTGTGGGGTTTTTTTTTTTTTTTTGGTCTCAATTTCATTGATTTCTGCTCTGATCTTTGTAATTTCCTTCCTTGTAATAGCTTTGGGTTTGGATTGTTCTTGTTTTTCTAGGACCTTGAGGGCATCACCAGGTTATCGATCTGGGCTTGCTCTGTTTTGTGATGTGGGCATTCACAGCTATAAACTTTCCTCTTAGGCCGTCCATCCTCAATAGACACACTTCTTCAACTGCAGCCTCATAGTCTAAAGGCCATCTCTATAGAAATCGCTGTGCTTTCCTTAGTATGCTACATAAATCCAGGTACTTCCCTTCTTCAAACTGCAGATGCCATGCTGCTACAGTTTTTCCACCCAACAGGGTGGAAACATTCCTCAGAAGGAAAGGAAAAAAAAAATAAATAGGATTTTCTTGCTTTTGAGGAGTAAGAAAGTAGACACACTGTTTGTATTCTGGTTACTCAGTTGTGAGGGATACATACATACACACACATAGGATACATCTTTAAAGGGCTCCAAATTTGGAGGAAAGGTTGCCACCGTTCATAAAATAATATCATCTCTCCTACCCCGCCCAGTTGTGTGATGGCACCTAATAAGTTTATCTCAGTAAATCCAACACCGGGAAAAATTTTGCCTAATAAATTCCGAAAGTTTCACAAATAGTAGTTCCTTCTATTGCTGCCTGTGTCTCGGCTTCTGGTTGGCCGGGTTATCATTGTGAGTTCTGGACTCATTGTAATTATTAATAATAAGGGCCATTCTCATAATCACTATTTCATTTAATAATCATGATTGTTCTGTAAATTTCACTTTCATCCTGCCCCTCAATGCAGCAGGAAGTCTCTTGCATGGTAGGTTTAGCTTACTCTAAATTTAGGTTTTAAAACAACATATCAGAGCTCCTGGCCACCTCCCCACCTTCCAATAAGCCAGGCACAGTCCTGGGCAGCTGTTGGGAACTACCCCATCCTCTATATTCTGGTTAAGACTTAGCTCTCTGATTCATCCAGTACAGCCATTTCTTTTAGCCACTTCTATTGTCCCAATCACTTACATTTAAAAAAGAGATTCTTAGAGATGTTTTCTGGGGCACTGGGTTGCTTAAATTGCTGTAACCCAGCTTCAGATCTTTTGAGCCACGTGTTTATTACTTATGTCTCTGTCAGTCAACTGATTGCTCATCTTCAGAAACATAAGATTTAAGCTATAATGACGCTTGGACTTTTTAAAATCTATGACCACATTTCTTGCATAATCATCTCACATATATTTATCATAAAATAACATAATATGGTGATAATTCACCTTGTCCTAGTGTATACCAGGGAGGAAGGAGGCAGAAGATTTACATTCCAGTGACTAAAATTTCACCCTTGGTTCTGCTCTTTGTTATCTGAGTGGACTTAATTTTCCGCGCCTTAATTCACTCTCCTTTCTGTTCTGCTTACCTGAAAGAAGTGTTACGATGCTAAATAAGATAATACATATGAAAGCACCAAAAAGTATTATTCATGACTGCTTGATGGTAATTTAATGATTATATACTTTCAACTGCTCTTCTTTATATTAAGGCTTGTTTTAGTTCCTAAAATTCATTTTGTCCAAAAGAAGGAGAATGATCAAGATAAGTGGTTCCTATAACTGACTCATTTCACTTGGGAATCTATTAAAAAATATAGAGATTCTTCAGGCTTTACTTACCCAGGTTTTGATTCAGTGAACCTAGACTTAGGCCCAGGAGCCTGTAATTTTAAAACATTTCTCAAGTAAATTTCTACATCTTTTTTTGAAGGAAGTTAGCGATGGGCGTTATCGATGCAGGAGAAATGTAACTCCCAACCTGTTAAATGTCAGATGAGCCAAGTCCATGTCCCCCCAAATCAAAGAATGAATTGTAAGGAACAGCGGAGCTTAAGAGGAGGAAAGGTTTATTGAGCGATAGCTCCTAAGACACAGGAGGGGTCCTGAAAGTGGGTAGCCACTGAGGTTATTTCTCTAAGAATGTTTTATAGAGCAAAATTATGAGGTGGATACAACATGGGTCAAACTGTAATTAACCAGTAAGATTACAAGTAGAGCTGCTTAGTTAACATTTATCCAATAAGGCATCGAGGCACATAGCAAGGGCATATGGCCAGCATCATTAATCTTGGCTTATCTGTGACATCTAAAACAGAAATATTTTGGGGAAAGGATGGGTCCAGATGTTCTGGTCTCCTACCTGGGTATCTGATGTGTGTCTGGACTTTATGGACTAGGTGGTACTATTTACAGTATCAGGTTTGTGTTCATCCCTTAGGGAGGTATGCAAGTCTGGCCATTGTGACTGTATCTTGAAGCATGATTTTATTCAGATTCACCTCCAACCATATTTCCATATCTTCATTTTCTTCTGACTTCCTTGAGAGCCCAGTCTCTTTCTGACGTTATTTTAATTTCTAATTTAGCTGCCTATAATATTATCATTATAAATGTAGCTTATCCTTTGACCTGATAATTTTATTTCTAGGAATTTTTTTCCTGCCAGAATATAGAAGGGTATGCATACAATAATGATAACTTCAACTGTGTTTATATTAAAAGAAGATGTCCATCAATAGAAGACCATTTGAATAAATGATGGCATGTCCATATGGTAGACACTTAGGCAGTAAATAAGGAATGAAATTCTGGCATTGACAGATGTCCATAGCATATATTATTCTTGAATTTATAAAAACAAATTATACAAAGTTTTCTGATATGATCTTCATGGTGAAATATAAAAGTGTTCTTGGTATGTATGGTCATGTGTGGGGGTATAAAAGACACATGTTGAACTGTTAATAGTAACTAAATCTAGTAAAGAGTTTTGGGGAAAAGAGAACAAGAAGAATGTGAGAATCTTACTTTTAATTTACACATTTCCTTTTAAATTTTTTCTTTACAGTCATCATTCATGATCCTCTACATTTTCACTGTCAGTTCAATCCCTTAGTACACTTGAATGACCTCCATATGTATCCTGAGGACTAATGCATTCATTCATCCAGTGTCTTACTATGTACAAGAATTTATGCCCCAAAGTGTCAAATGCTAGTGCACACACTGGCACCTAACCCAGCTCTGCCCTCATGGAGCGAGCATCCTAACCTCCCTCAGCCTCACTCCCTTCATCTGTAACACGGACACATTATTAGTAAATTTCTCATAGAGTTTTCTGAGGATGAAACTAAATTTAAAAAAAAAAGCGCTACATCCAGCACTGCAAAAGAACTTAGTATTTGTAAGTTACTCTTTGTCATTGTTGCTTTCATTATCATTTTTATCATTGCCAACTTCTTGATCCAGCCGCAGAACTCTAAGTTTCCTAGATTTGAGCAAGTAGATTGCCCAGAACCAGCCAATGACCACATCTCGTTGATGTCAACAAGGATGAGGACTCTCTTTTGGAAATAAGATTCCCAAGTGGCAGTGGATAACCCCTTAATCCTAAGAGCAGCTGCTCCCACCAATAAAAATCTGTTTAGGAAGCTTTGAAAGTGAACCTCTTTCTCCATTCATACTTGATTTTCTTTAAGTGCAAAATTTGGGTAAACCAATTTAAATTTTTCTTGTGTAATGATACAGAAGCTAAATATGAAGCCAAGTTTAACTATGCAATTAAATGCATTGTTTACAAATGAAAACAATTATGTTCTCAATTATAAGAAAAATTACAATTACCTTAGGTCTGGATATATCTCCTCTTTTTTCTATTTTTCTTTCATTTTTTGGTTTTTTTGGAGGGTGGAACTGTTTTGTTTTGTTTTTGTAGTTATTGTTATAGACCAAGTTAACTCTTTCAGCAAAGGAAAAAGGCATTAAAAAATATATGTGAATGTACGTCTTGGAGTGGTCCCAGTTAGCTTAGCGTTCTGAGGTGCTTAAAGCAGGGGTTTGGTTGTCCCATTTTGTTAGTCGCTCTAAAAGAAACCCTAAGATGCATAGAGCATCTTGCAAATTGTACGACCATGAACAAATGGAGATTCTGTGCTAAACAAAAAATTCTCCATGTATAATTCTTTGATGTATTCTAAAAGCTGATTTTTAAGTTGAGGAAAAAAAATGGGCAAGCATTAGCCTCAATCAAGATCATGGATCATAAATATTACTTCATGTAGAAGGTGTAGGTTATTTGGAATGCATTTAACAAACAAGTGTTATATAACCATATGCCTACTCACACTGTAACAAAAAGTTAGTATTCTATCAGGTAAAAAGGAGAGTAGTCCCAAAATGCAGTCTGTTGAGTCACCACCCTCCAGAGATCTCACTCAAACATCTACTGATTGTTCTCTTGTTGTCTGGGAACTCCCCCAAAACATAATCAACCAGCCATTGGTTCTAGAACACATGGGCCCTGTATAAATATCACATAGATTGAACCCTAAACAATAGATTGGTGCCTCGGTTCAAAGACTTAATTCTTTCCACAATTCTGGTCACAAACTGCATTGGACAAGAACTGAATCAAAGTTAATGGTTAACTTCAATGTTGACCTTATGTGGAAATTTGATTCAGTTCTCATCCAGTTTGGTTTGTGACCAGAAACGTGGAAAGAATTAAGTTGGTGAACTGAGGTACCACCGTATGCAGTTGCCTATGGGGTAGACATTATATTGTTTGTACAACTGCCCACATTCCCTTATGACCCGTTAAGAAACCCCTAAACAAAGAGTCTTCCTGAGTATCCTGTTCGGAACCCCTCTGGCTACTGGGAGCTCTATTTGTTTTACGTTTCCTTCCTTCCCTTTATATCTCTTAAATAAATTTGCTTGCACCCTACCTTCTTGGTCTACAGTTTCACTCTTTGTCACCACTGGGCATGACCCTGACATTCCAATATCATTATCTGGAGGCTTGTTCAGGATTCTTCGAGGATGTAAATAAAGTCTATGCTTTCCTATACTCTTTGCTTTCACTTTGCGGCTTTCTGCTCAAACCTATGGGGACACTGTTGAAAAATCAAAAGTCAATAATGTGGTTGCTGATCTAGAAGTCTTGGGGACAGATTTCACTGATGTGGCCTGAGTTTATCCCCCTCCGATGCGAGTAGAGGGAACGTCAACCCAGTCTTGCTTCAGTTTTCCTTTCTGCTTTGACCCTTCTGCTGGTGAGGGAGCCTCGCTTTCCTTGGGTCTCTTGGCTCTCCATAACTGCTGATCCTGGGACATGTGACTCCTTTTACTGACCACAGGTGTCAAATGAAACAAATTGCTTCTCTCTATTGTGACACCCTTTCTTGGTGAGCAGAGCCAGGAGGTAAGAACAACTCTGTGTCTTGTTTTCTCATCTTAATTGTCTGGTTGCACTCTTGTAGGCCTGGGTCAGATACTTACAGGCCATATGGACATCTTCCACTTTAAAGACTCCCACGAAAGGATCACTCAGTCATGGAATGGAGTATTATGGGCTCTGCCAAACTCAAAAAGTCTTCCATGTTTCTGCTAGGTTCATGTTTTATATGTGTACAGCAAAAGGATCAAATGTCTTGACACATGATCTTTTCCTACGCCCTAAATGTTTTGCCTTATTGGTTCTGAGTTCTGAGGATCTTGCCAATAGCCTTTGTCTCTCTGCTGGGTCACATTCTTCCCTTCTTCTCGTTGCTCCACAACTTCTTCCAACCCGTCCACCTGCTAAATTGCTCTTCTGTCTTCCTAGATGTCAAATAAACTGGTGCTTGTAGACAAAGCCCATGGCTTTCAATTTTGAGGTCTCCTGAGGCCAATTTGCAAGCTAGATATTAGATTTTAAAAACAGCTCTTAAATGATACAGAGCTTATACTGGTTCCTAGTGGATAACAAAGTTGGGGTTAACTCCTCTGTACCAGAAGAGGGAACTAACCTTCCTGACAACTTTTCAGGAGTTAGCAAGAGCCCATCAAAACACATTTTAGCTAACTGATAAATTAACTCTTAGATTCCAATTTAAATTGGTATTTTTGTTTAGATGACATTTCTTATAACATTTGTGGTACATTGAGATAGTTCTTAACCAAAATTACAGGGTTAACTTCCTTTTCTACTGTCTTCTGCTAGGGGTGAGATAAAGATTCTACACCAGGCCACTTCAAAGTCTGTTGGTCAGCCAGTCCTAATTAAAATATAAACATCTGTAAATTCACTCTGAGACTGAAAACACAAAAATATACTAAAGACATTAAAAAAAAAAGACATCTTAAAATTTCAAGCAGCTACTAGACTTACTACCAAAAAGTAAGATAAAAAATTTTTAAAGTTATAAGTATAAAGCTATATTTTTGGTATGAAATTTTATATAAGCTTTTGCCCTACCAAGATTTTAAAAAAGATAGTAACAAAACTAGGAAGTCCAAGTATGTCCAAAGGTTTATGAAAGACAAGGCTTATAAAAGAAAATGTATGTTTGCTTAAATTTTTGTTCTTGTTGGTTTGGTTGGGCTTAGGATCTGTTCCTTCCAAGACTCCTTGTTATTAAAAGGTGGCTAAAGGACTATAACACTAACTCTTAAGTAGTCACTCCTCACCAGGTCCCAACTGCCTTCTCTAGTCTGACTGTCAACAATGGTCCTTCTTTATTTTCTCCTGGGCTGGAGATGCAAAGACGAGGGAACACATAGCAGAGTAAGATTTTCTGTCTTCTTAGATAAAGATGATACAGGGAACACATGCTGGTAGTAGCCTGGTAGAGAGCCAACCACCTAGGTTTTGGAGAATCTCCACTTGGAGTTCAGGCTTGATACCAATATGGCCTTAAAAATGCTTCAGTGACTACTTTGCCCAGCTTTGTGGCTGATTTATTTACTCTTCAACACATAACAGAGTTTAACACTCAATTTTCAGTTTCACTTGCAGAGGTATTTCAATTTCATTTAGATTAAAAAAAAGTCCAAATTCTAGTCCCAACCAAAGGATTTCAAGGACACAAGGGAGGACAAAGGGCACACCCCAGTCAGAGCAGCTAACCTGACAGCCTCATCCTCTCTCAATCCTAGTTTGCAGTCACTGACAACTAAGACCTCCCAGGCAGCCAAGGGAATCCTTGGCCAGAAACACTTCAGTTAAAAAAAGAGAGATGCCATCTCTCCTTTGATGTTTTTTCAAAAGAAAGAAAGGAAGGAAGGAAGGAAGGAAGAAATGCTCGATTTCAGCTCCCATCATCCCTTTAAAATACATACTCAAAATCTGGGACTCCTTCAACCCCTAGACCCCAAAAAGAGTGCCATGTGACCTTCATTTCCACTTTCATCTACCCTCGTACCTCTGGGAGACAGACACCTTAGCCTCAGTTGTCCAATTAAAAACTCTCCCTTAAGACATAATTATCAGGTTACCAGACAGGCTACATCTCTACTTCTTAGGCCTTCTTATTGCTTCTCTAACCTTGATGACACAAGACCAACACGGGAATCCCATAGGCTCTCACTCTGTGTCTCCTTCCAGCATACACAAGACTAAACAGGAGACTGAAAGACGTCACTGAAAACCTAAAAACAAACAAACAAACAAATAATGGATATTTACAAGTAACTTATCTCACCCCTCCTTTTGGTAGAAATAGAAACACCATAACTATTCAAAAGCATAGACAGGATCCGTGTTAAAACTAAATAACACCAATAATCACACCACTGTTATTTCTTGCAGTGTTTGGGCCTTATATTCAGTGAGACAAGACGTTACCTCATCTCTTTGCCTCCTTCTCTTTTCACTCTCGTTACCCAAAACATGTCAAGCTCCTACAATCACATCGTTAAAGACCCCCTTTATACAAAGATGACTGGTTTTCTAAAACCAGACCTTCCTCCGTAGTCCCATGATCACCCTGAGACCCCAGCATCTCCTCCAAGTACATAGGTCTGTAATCTACTTTAAATTTTCCTGACTCCGGGGAAAACCGCTTCTGTCTCCCTCACAGAAACTAGCCTCTATTTCCTCTGAGAGAGGATCTTACAGAAAGAGAGATAAACTGTAGTCAGTGCCTTCCCTGTCATCCTATTCATTAAGCAAACCATCTTCCCAGCATCTAAATGTGTCTCTAATCCGGGCTCCTTCCAAAGCAGCCTCTCACCCAGTCTGAGTTCAGGAGCTGTCTTCTGGAGCCCTAGTTCAACCTTCCTCCTTAAATCCCTCTGGGAGCAGGCCCCTATAAGGCGCTTCACCCCAGTGTTGACACTCTTGCTACTCTTGCTAGTCTAGATCCTCTTTATTCGATCTCCTTGTACGCTTAATGCCCTCTCACCTCGAGTCTATTAAATTTCAGATGGTCATATAGAGAAAACCTGCCATAGAAATCCCACTTGACTTCTGTCACAGGCCATCAGATAAACCCTCTAAAAAATGCCCCTGACTGCCAGCGCTCTCTAGCTGCCCCTACACAACACAAAACAGCTAGAGCAGCTGTTGCCCCCTTTCCCCATGATGGGATCACCTCTTCAGTTGATTGAATATAACAAAAATTAGTAAAACGAGAGTTGGGGTTCAATTAGGTACTAAAGAGAGCAGTCCCAAAATGGAGTCATAAAGCCCCAGTTGGAGTCTGCTGGGTCACCACCCTCCAGGGGTCTTAATCATCTGGCAAGTGTCTGCAAGCTGTCTAGGAGCTCCCCAAAACATAATCAGCCAGGCCACTGGCTTCAGAGTACGTGGCCCTACATAGACACTGCATAAACACTGCATAGATTAAGCCCTAAAAATCACCCAGTGTCTTGTACGATAGATTATATTGCTTACACTGTGACGTGAGCTCCCTTCTAGACCCCTTAAAAACCCCCAGCCAGAGAGTCTTCTTAAATATCTAGCTCAGGACGCCTTCCCAGCTAGCAGCGACTCTACTTCCTTACTTTTATGCCTTTTACTTTCTTGCCTTTGTGTCTTTTAAATAAATTTGTTTACACTCTACCTCCTCTGTCCACAATTTCATGGGACACGATGCTGACATTCCGATATCAATAGCACCAAAAGTGAAGACAGCAAAGAAGGCTGCTCTTTAAAGAGTACTGCGGCCGCAGTCAGACACACATACAGCTGCGATGTCAAAATGCTTTATTTCGTGCTTAATCTATAGTGCCCTATCTGCATTACTCTGGTAACTGTTAAATAGCACACAGTTACAAAGCAAGATGGTTAATTTTTCTAACGTGGACAAATCAATATAGTTTTTCTTTCTCTATAAATTCTTGTATTTCAGGTTTAAGATTTGGGTTGCAATCTCAGGAACAATCATTTCAAAGCATGTTTTCACGCCAGTATTTGGCCTCAGTAGATTATCAAAATATTTTTTTAAGAAGAACAAAATATTGAATTAAAAAAAGACTCCAAGTATTCTGGTAATCATGACAATTTTGTTTTATGTTTGAACCGAACATGATTTAAACTAATGTAATGCAAAGTGTTGCAATATAATATTTTATTTTATTTTTTCATTTTTTGCAATATAATATTTTTAACTTACATATTCTTTCTCTGCTTTTCTATTTCATGGTAATGTCATGGAACAGGGTCCAGAGTGGTCTCTAAAGTAGAGAAGGGGAACCTAGGCATATCTCACCCATGGGGCAGGTTGCAGGTTCACTGATTTCCATCACAGAGTATTTTCAGAATGTGTCTGTTGTAGACATAATGAAGTTTAATAAGGCAGAATTTAAGGTACACACTCAAAGGAAATAGAGTGTGGCCCCCGAAAGAGAGGTATGTTACAGTATGGAGCAGGGACTATTTATGTGACTTTGGCAGGGGAAATCTGTGGAATATGTGAATCTATAGGAAGTGCAGTCTTGGTCTTTCTAACTATCTTTATTTTTTTTTCTATCTTGCCTTGGTAGGGCTATTTACTTTGTTTATTCTAGTGATTAAAAAAGAACTTTAGGTCTGGTAGTTATGCCACTGTCATGATTTTAATAGGTCAACTCTGATTCCCACTTAAAAATTCTCTAAGAAATTAATTCTGTTTAGCAGATTGAAGTATTTGCAAGGATTGGCAAAAACAGACATTTTTACAAGATAATAGGGTAGAATTTTCTTTTTTACTCTTGCCTTTTTGTATATATGTGTGTGTTGGATAAATGCATTATTCTCAAAAAAAATCCAACAAAAGATGTGCAGTTTTTTAAACTGGTGACATACCATCAATTTGATCTGAATATAACACTTCTAAAATACTTAGCCAAAGTGCTCTTACTCCACTGAAGCGAAGTTGGAAGCAATTGTTTAAAAGCACGTATAATTTAATTGGAGGTCAAAAAAGTCTCTGAATAGAAATAACTTTTTGTTCTATACTGCTCTGTTTAGTTTAACTGTGAAATCAATTAATTTTTAAAGAGTGGGAAACTCTCCCAAAATATATTTACCACGTCTTACTGCTGGAGATTTTTGAGTGAATGAAATACTTTTATTATTGACTCCACAAATAACTTCTCTGTGTAGCTCTTAGCTGTAATATCACATGTGTGTAATTATCTAACTACTACCTACCAAGCCAGGGGAGTGTAGGGTTGGTGAATGTTGTTCATCTTCGTTCTCCTGCACCAGCTTTCTGCTTGGCATGTAGCAGTTGTTCAGTAATGTGGAAGAAGCTCACCGTTCAGACCCCAAAAGTATGGATTTAAGAGACCTGAAGTACAAAGGAAGTGAAACTTTAATGCCGATTCTGCAGACACGGCTGTTTGTCCATAGTCAGGCACATCGGATTCAAACAAGCAGTGGTTTTTATCCCCTGGCTCACAAGGTCGCTTCCCTCTTTCCTCATTGTCTGAGGTCAGGGGAGTATAATCTCTCCTGCCATCTAACTTACCTTTAGTTTTCTGGTTAGACCGACCTTCTCTGTGCCTTGCTTTGAGTGCGGAATGTTGCATGCTTACAATTACCTCGTTCTAACATCTTGTTCTGGAACTGTCCGGGTGGGAGTCATTCTTTGTGGTTAAGCTCGAAATAACTGCCTTCGCAGTCCGTGGGTCCATCAGTCAATTTCCATTCAGAGCTAAATGAAAATGGACCATCTAGCTCTCTATTTCTTACAATAATAATTATTATTTCTAAATAATTATTATTTAAATAAACTTTATGCCCTAGAGGGCACTTTGAAGAAAGTGGGTAAATCACCCTTTAGCTTGGTTTTGAATAGTCTTTTGTAAAGACTATTCATACCAACACAAAAACTGCTGTCCAAATCTATTGCTCAAACTGTGTTCTGTGCAAAATGTCTTCAGTCATTCAAACAGCACACAAAAATCAAAGTAAATCATTATACTGTCAAATACAAATTTTATTAAAGTTTTTTGTATTTGAAATCATTTGTTTTAAAGATAGTTTTAACAATGAAGACATTTTATTCTCACAAGGTCACCAAAGGTAAGTACTTTTTTGAAGTTTCAAAGGAAATGCTTTGTACTCAAAGAAGAGATGATTTTTTTTTTTTTTTTTTTTTTGGTGCTGGGGATCGAACTCAGGGCCTTGTGCTTGCAGGGCAAGCACTCTAACCACTGAGCTAAATCCCCAGCCCCTGAGATGATTTTGTTATATTGGCATCTACATTAGTCTGGTTCTGTCACAGAGTGGTATCAGGAATTCCTCCAAAGAGGAAGTGGGGACCTCAGTTCGGCCCCTGCTGTATAAGTTCTTGACTCTAATCACAGAGTGGAACTGCAGGATGTGTCAGTGAAAAGCGTGAAAAAGTTAATTAGGCAGAAAGAAACACGCACCTAGAGAGGCAGGTGGGCACTCAACACTGTGGCCCCCTGTGGGCTGGAGCTGGGAATATTTAGGTTTCTTTGCAGTGGAATTCGTCCATCTATAAAAAAAAAAAAAAAAAATGAGGGTTCCATCCACAGGCGAAAAGCAAGGATCCAGCCACAGGTGGAAAGGCAGTGGCTCATTTACAGGGAAAGGCCCACTTTACATATAAAGGGATGGTCCACTTACAGTTGAAGGGCCCATTTTCAGGAGAAAGGCATAATTGAAGTCTTTTTTAAGACTCAGAAATTTAGGAGTAAGTCTCCTGGAAGGGGAAAGAGCCATTGTAACCTCGGGGAACTTTGTGTCCAGTTTTTCTTTAAAGTACAATTTCAAGTCGCCCCAGCAGTTTCTTGCCTCCTTTATATTTATCTTAACTCAGTTATTTGAATACATTCTGTCTAGAAACTTAAGGCAATTTGATAAACCTTTAGAAAAATTAATAAGTTCGGACAGTGTTGTAACTAAAAGCACCATTTATTTACTCCCAAGTGAAAATGATCTCATAAAGTTAATCACATTTAAACCAAAAGAGGGTATGAGTTTACTGTGAGGTCTAACATGGTTGAGACACTGTACAGAGAGGCAATGTGGGTCACTAGCTAGAGGAAGCTCGCTATAAATTCTGCAGATGAAGTACACATGGAGCAGCATGGACACCTGTTGGGAAAACTCCGTCAGTTCCAGGTCTAGTCAGCCACTGTTTGTTTCTTTGGAATTTTTAAAGTGTAAGTTATCCATCCGTGTGGACGGTCACACCAGCGGAATGCCTTGCACATAGAAAGATCCATAAGATTGCACACTGAAAGACAGAGCAGATTTGGAGCACAAACCTCTCTGCACCCTTCTGATGGCCTCTGGGGAGCTTGGGGCGGTCAGGTGTGATTAGCTGCAACTCATCTTTGAACCGGAGGCTAGAGCCACTTCCGCTAGGGCAAAGCCCAAAGGCCCTGAACCAAGATTTCATCTAAGGGCATGTGTGTAACAGTAGCAAGGTGTGCTTCCCTCAAAATGCCATGTGGTTTTTCCTTCCTATTACTTTAACCCTCCCAAAATTTCAGCATTGTGCCACACGATCCACTGTACCTCTCGCCAGATCTGGCATAATGTAGAACCTGACAAGGATATTAAGGGGAGAAGGCAAGAAGAGGAACACTGAACTACTTTGTTCATGTTAAGGATAAAGCTCAAAGGAAAACAAAGATCACTGTGACAAACGTGTTGTATCTTCATATTTCATTGTACTTGTCAAGAATTCTTGCCAAGTAAGAAGCGTTAAGTAAATCAGATCAACTGTTGAGTAGGTAAAGGTGGGCACTACTTTGACAACAGTCACGTTTGGCCTCAACTCTAAATGCAACCTTTGTCTCGATGGTTTTCTTTCATTCTGTCAGTAGTTTAGGCAAATGAAATGGAGATAATGATGTCTACCTTCTATTTTACCTTCATTTGTGCATGCATGTGTGTGTATGAGAGAGAGAGACAGCAGAGACAGACAGAGACAGAGAGACAGGAGGGAGAGAAGGATTGGTAAGGTTTTAACAACCATTTCAGTTTGTTTTGTTATTTTAAATTTGCTCTTCGGTATTGTTCAGAATATACTGGTTCCCTCTACAAGGCAAAGACTTCAGAGGACTGATTAGAGACAGTTTAATAACATTTGCATTGTGACCGAAATGATAATTTACAAAACGAAGCATTGATCAGGAAGAAGGGAGAAGGGTAGTTGGGATGACTTTTCAAAGAGAAAATGAAAGTGCAGTGCCTGATGGGAAAACAGTGACAAGTGGCCTCCATGCTGGTAGAGCAGCCCTATCCATCGTCTCTCCTCTTCTTCGCTCTTGGAATCAGTACATGGCGGGCGGAGAAGGAGAGCGTCACGCTTCCTCTAGCTGACAAAGAGACCAAAGAGGCATCCTCAAGGCGCACCTGTCCACCTCCGTGCTTCGGTTCCCACAGCGACCTCTCCAGAAACGTTCAGGCACTTTCTCTGTACATCTCAAGACTTAAAGGCTCAGTTCAAAGGCCACATTCCTCCATAACACACTATCTTCAACTACTTTTGCCAAAGTGATCTCAACCGCTTCTCCAGAACTCTGTGATTCCTGAATGAACTTTCAAAATGTTTCCTTTGTATAGTCTTTTTATTCTCCTTCTCCCTGCCAAAAGTGAAACAAAAGCGTCTTTGTCTACTTGACCTTACACAAATGACAGCTGTTTCTCAACTTACGATGAAGTTACATCCCGATAAACCCAGGGTTAGCTCGAAATACTATAGGTCGAAAATGCATTTAACGTACCTAACCTCACAAACATGCAGTTTAGCAACTCGGCACTCTGTGCAGCGTCCGCTGTTCACCCTCGTGATGACGTCACCGCTGGGCACTGTGCTTCGAGTTCTGAATTCTGACCTTTTCCTAGGAGACCCACGTGCTGCGTGACACTCTCTCATGGTGCTCGGGCTTGGGAAATGTGGAAAGGCTGGAAGAGTTGGGGAACGTGTTAGAGGGATAAATAGAGGTAAATTAAACTGAGGGTCTGTGATGCTGCCGTCCCACTGCCTGAAATCGCCACATTCAGTTCGTACCTCGGCCGGGGTCATTCTCAAATCCCCAGATGTTCATATAAATGAACACGCAGTGTCGCCATCAATAGAGCAACAATTTTAATATCACTAATAGTGCAATCATCGAGTACAGTGAACTCTGAGTGTCAGTGGATGATCTTATCTTTTCTGCCCAGTCTAAAATTTCCAATTTGTTCTCATGAAGGCTCTAGAAATCAGTTCTTCATAAATAACCACGAATGTACCCGTTACGCTCCTTGGTTGATCTGTAGCTGGCATGTGAATATGTGAATTCCCCCAGGGTGAGAATGAGACTCTATAATTAAACTTATGTTGATGTTGCTTCTCATCTGTTTTTCCTGTCAGTGAGTAAACTGTTTTATTCTTCTCATTTTTCCACATCGAATTCTCAGTGCAGTGATGGGTCTCTCACGGTTCCGAGCAGTTACTGGTTCTTGGGGGATGCTCCCGCGGCATTACTGATTGCGGCCTTCACGAGAAAGATGGTGATTTCCTGTGCTGCTTCCTGTGTAGCTGGGAAGTTGCTAGATAACAATGGGGCCGTCTGTGGCGTCCTCAGTCTCAGCCTGACAATAGATCTAGGGATCCAGCTACTGAAAAGACAGCATCTTCACCCCAAGTCACATTCTGTCTCTCACACGAAACCAAAGCCAGTGAGAGGTTAGTGAAGACACAGATGAGCATGCTACATGGCGGCACCCAAGCTCAGGCTGTTCCGCTCCCTTTCAAAGGCCTCTAACCCTGGAACACCCTCCCAAAAGCTCTGTGCTGTTGCCTCCCTGTCTTCTTGGTCTTTTCACAGCTGCCTGATTCCTCAGCCACACTCTCAGCGCTCCAGGCTCTGTCTGAGCCTGCTCAGGCTGCTGGAACAAAATACCACGGGCTAGGTGGCTTCAACAACAGAAATTAATTTCTCACAGTTCTGGAGGCCAGGAAGAGTGAGATAAAAGTGCTGGTCGATTTGGTTTCTGGTAAAAGCTTTCTTCCTGGTTTACAGATGGCTACCTTCTTGCTCTATCCAAAGAGCAAGAGATATGGGGGGAGCAGAGATCACATCTCTCCTTACAAGTATCTTAATCTAATCATGGAGCTGTAGCGTCATGACCTCATCTCAATATAATTAGTATTGACAGACCTCACCTCCAAATGCTATACTATTGGAGATAAGACCTAACATATGCTTGAGAGGGATGGAATACAAACATCCAGTCCAAGGCATACTTTAGCATCTGTCTACTTTCTTGAGTAGAATATCAGAATGGGCACTTGACCTTAGGCAGTGCCATGGGTTTCTACTTAACCATCGTCTATGTCAATATTCATTTCTGAAGGAAAAAACATTAAAAACCCGACAAAAGGACTCTAATAGAGCATCATGGATGTACCAACTAGTAGTTATAATAATTATAATATTAGCTAGCTGGTATTAAGAAATGAACATATGTCATGTATCATTTTGAGCCCGTTGCACATACAGTAAGATTCAACATCAATATTATTCCATTGCAAGATTAGAAAAGCTGAAGCTCAGACGATCAGGCTCCTTTGCCACTATGTACTCAAGAAGTAACGCTAAGGGAATTCTACCCAAGTCTGCCTAACACTTAAAACCTTAAGAGTTCCGTTCTCTGTCTCTAAAAATCTATCTTTATTTTCATTCCCTCAAATTTCCTAAACCTTTATCTGTACCTACCTGTTATTCTTTGACTATTTCTAATCACCAATGATTTATTATGTGTATGTCTTCCATCCACCTGCAAGCTCACAAATATTGGAATCCTTGGCAGCTACTTACTTTGTGCTCACTAAAACAGCCAGCAGTAGCCTTTGTTGCCTTAGCTTTCTATGTGAATTGTATCTTGATTTATCGTAAGTAAAAGTGATACGACTGGTATAAGGGTAGGAGAAGATAGAAGATAAACCAAATAATTACTACTGGTCTCGGAGAAATGCAAGAATTGCATGGACCCTACCATAAGATCACTAAATATCATCACTTTGAACACTATCTGCTATACTTCCCGGATGTATCTGTAGAAGCAGCAGCCTTTGTACAGAGCTGAAGAAAATAGAATCCAAATGTTGAAAAAAAATTCAGAAACCTAAGAACTCTGCCCAGTGTCATCATGCCATGATGGGTAACATCATGTGGTAACATCCACTCTGCCCCTTCTTGCACACGCTCCCTGAGACTCTCACCCCAGGACTAACTACTCTTGTCATGCATCATGGACTTAGTCACATATCTGAAAGATCTGAGGGATCTCTGGAGCTCTAAAGACCATCATTGATGCTCAATGTGATATCATTTGGTTCTCAATGTAACAAGAAGTTCAGAATCAATTTTCTAGCTTGGCTTCCTCTGATTCGTGTAGCAGGTCATGCCCCCAAAGGAGGGCTGGATTAGAGTACAAATCCTCTTTTTCCATCACTCCCATAGGAAAATCGCTTCAAGACAATTTCACTACAGTCTCGTGGAGTGTAGCCCTCACAGAGTGTTACCTAACACAGTAATAATAGCTGTAAAGTGGATCTGCTTCTCTCATTACCTTGTTGCTATGGTAGTGTGTCCATCTGTAGTATACAGAATGCCATTATTTGAAGCGATCTATATAGCTTCAGTTTTACCTCAGTGATAGTTTTATCAAAAGGTATTATCCTTTTTTTCTCAGCTAGGAAAAAAAAAGACAGCATAGTATGTAGCATCACTTACTCCCTCATATGCGGTAAATATTTCTCACAATGTACCAATATTCTGAGAAATTTAGTTGCTGATAAATATAACTGACTATCCAAACATGGGGAAATTGACTTCCACAGTCATTTATCAAGGTTCTTATGACTATTTCAGATCCCCACACAGCCGGGTTGCTTTCCTTTCTAATTCACCAAGGTGTAGAACAGTTTCAAGAGGCTGATTATGTCTGGTTTGGGGTAGAAAACTAGGAGAATTTACAAATGCTTGCATTTTATACATACACATTCATGGTATCACCAGACCTATTTCTGCATAAACAGGCCAGCCACTTAGCCCCCCAGACAGCTGTTCTCAGATCTGAATGGTACTCAGTTCTTAGCACGCCTCTGAGTTAATGACGCTTCCCCTAGTATCATCGCGTAAGTAAACACCGTCGTGCACAAAGCCTTTGCTGTTTTCATGGAAAGTAGCAAGCAGCTCTCGTGAGCTCACGCAGGAGCTCTGGGAGGCAACTTGGCTTTCTGAACAGCAGCAAATCCGCGTCCACTCCACTGTGTTTCATCCAGCCATATGGATGCAGAGGAAGATGGACTATTCCCTCGCTCTCTACTGGTACATTTTCCTTCTAATAACTGCTGAAAACTTCGGCCCTCTATGCCATTAGTCCTGCTGGTTGAAGAAAACAGATACATTATCCGAGGTAATAGATAAGTCTCATTAAGAAGATGGAATAGACTAATTCCCAGCATATCTCCCGTGCATGGGAAAACTAAACTGCGAAGCAGAGCAGTAACACATCAATTATCCTTTCTACATGGAATTAGGTGAGTCTCACAGCTACTTTATACCACATTATGGAATTTTTTTATAAATAACCATTTATACCAGCTTACCTCAGTTTGCTGCCTCATAAAAAGAGACAGTTAACGCTTCCAGCGTACTACTCAGACTCATTCCTGAAACTGCTTAAGGAATCCCGGTGTTCTGCTCACAGTCTACATCCTGTTACGGAATCCTTATTCTTACTACAGTATCCTGGTTAGCATATGCCCAAAGAACAAGCATGTAGTATTAGCCTAAAATCAAATGCTACACTCTTGATGATTTTACAGTTTTAATGAAGTTGGCTCCTACCCACTAAAGCGAAGCTGGCTAGTAGCATTCAAGATGGTTTCCGGGATCTTGTGTTAAATAATGATTCGTAATCAGTTTACTTTAAGTAGCTGATCAGGCTTGTCACCTCAAGTTATATGTGATTGCTGGAAACAACTCCTTCTTCATAGTCTAAGCATCTCTCTTCTATTCTTGCTTACATAGTTAATTTTTACTAACAAATTTTATCTGAGATTATAACATCCCAAATGTAGAAATTTCACATCACAGGAGACAAGTCAACGGTAGTTTGTATATAAATAAAGACGTTGCTGGCTAATGGAAATGATGACGTTGAGGAGCCCTTATTTTCACTTGTAGGCTGTGTAATAAAAATGAGACAATGACCCGAAAGATGCTTGTCAGATTATAAGATGATGTGCACAACCAGAAAAACATTACATTTGGGCCAGCATGCTAGTTTTTAAAGACATCTTAAATGTGATAAGAAGAAGAAGAGCATAAATTATGAAGGTTTTATGTGTTAGATGAATTTGACCCTGAATGTGATTCAGAAGAAGGTAGAAAGTCAGAAGAGAAATTCCAGAATTGGAGAAGTGCTCAAAAAGAAAGTGGCTCCTACACGACAGGCTGAACTCTGGGCTGCGGCCCGGGCTGTGTGTTTCGCAGTACACGTGTAGCAGTCGGCCAGGCCATCAGAACTCAGTACAGCCCTTTCTCGCCGTTCAGGGGCTCAGAGCCCAACATCCGGGCACCAGCGAGGCAAGTTTCACCCTGAGGCCTCTTCGCGGGCCCTCAGGAAGCACCGCACATGCGCGCCATCTCCCCTCTGTGTGCAGGATGAGCTCCCTGGCGTGTCTTCTTCCAAGGGATTAACCGCTTCAGATTGGAGTGGCGCCTTCGTGAACTCATTTCACCCTAAGTACTTCCGGAAGGCCCATCCACAAACAGCATCACCCTGGGACTTAGGAATTCAACACGTAAATTTTAGAGGAGCATAGATATTTAGTCCATAACATCATGAGTTTCGAGTGCCATTTTTCTTAAAAATCCATGACAAATCAAGTTAACAAATATTTACTGAGCTAATACAGAAGGCAAGCCACTACGCTTGTAGTATGGGGAATGGAATAAAACACATAATCTAATCTCCTTGTCCTCCGGGAGTTCCTGGTGTGGTTGAAAACACAAGATATTCACAAGGCAAAGGGCGTGTATCAAATACAAATAACAATTCAGACAGAAAGTAGAGCTTTCAGGAAGCTGTGTATGGTTCAATGCTAAACAGACAGCACTTGGGGGCATTTTGTGAGGAGAAATGGAAGCAATGGAATAAGATCGTGAGAGATGTAGAGCAGAGGGAAACCCTCCTGTCATTCATTGACTCCTTATTTACTAAGGCATCTTCTAAGTCAGAAGCTAGCAAGTCAACATGAACAGTGCACGTCCTCTGCGCTCCAGGAGCCTAGTGTGTACAGGAGGAAAGGAAAACGCCAGTAAACTCAATGCCAAGACTAGACTGCTTAACTAACTTGCTGGTCCAGTCCCCCCCATATCCGTGGCCAAGGCGCTTCCTCAAAGTGCCTGCACTCTGCCTGCCTTGCAGAGAAGGCTCATCTGTTTAGACCTTCCCAACTCCCCGCCTGCCCGAGTCTGTCCCACGCATTTCTAATTCCTCGCCTTCTACGCCCCTCATTCTGCAGTGCTGCCCCTCATTCCGCAGTGCCGCCCCTGCAGTGTCTTCCAACCCAGAGCTGCGGTTTGCTGGCCTTTGTGCCCTGCGCCAGTCAGACCATCGATCTCACCACAGCAGAATTACACAGCAGCATAATTACAGCTTCGTGTCCAAGGAACGGGTTTTGTTTTTTCTCCCATTTATAGAAACATTATAGCATATTCAGCATCATGATGGGAAGAGGTTGAAAGTGGGATTCTCTTTGTACAAATATCTAAAACAGGGAATCTGATTGTTTTCCTAGGTCACTAGTCACCTTATAAACGGTTATCCTACTATCTTGAAATTCTTTATAAAAAAAACTTTGTGTCAAAGTTGGAATAATGTTAAACATGATATGATACAGATAAAAATGGAAATATAATTTTTAAGAAGCCTTCACATTTTTTCATCTATAAATATAGGTGAAAAGCACCGTAAAATTGTTTTCAGAAAGTCATGCTATTATCAATGATCTAAATCTTGGCTGAGAGTTTTAATTAAGTGTGCTGAAACTACCTGCCAACTTAAATACAAATATGCCATGATTTATCTTTTTAAATATATATATTAATATAGAACTTCTAGCTTAGGAAATGTTATTTGCATTTTAAAAGAATCTGCAGTTATTAAACTTCCTAATACAGTGGTTCTCAGAAAAATGAATTCCTTCTATACGTTCACACTGTCATTCAGCTTTTGAAAGGTTCAATATTTGTGCAGATGTTCAGGAGGATATCTGTTCTTTCAAAAAGTATCCTTTTCCATCATCTTCTCTCTCCTATCATGGTGCCAAAGATACATATCACAATCTTTATTCATTTTCCAGACTGCACACACTTCAAGAGCCCACTTATTTCAAGACTTGGTTGCCAGACTCAAAGACAGGGAAATGTTCATAAAATATATATAATACACTACACAAAATAAGCTTGACTTTGTGACATGGTTTCATAAGCGTACATTTGAAAGGTGTACGCAAGAAGATTTTGTATCGCCAGCAAAATGTCTGGCTCTAATCAGGGATGATCAGTGCCAGTTCCTCGCCGCAGAATGAAAGGATTTTCCCCTTTACCCTATAACCCAAATATCACACTGAGCTTAAGGATGTAGCTGACATTTTCAAAGATCACCAGAAGTGTTCTCTTTCCAACTGCAATTATGCCCTCTATCTCAGTGGGAGCCATTGTCGGGGTCTTCTCGGCGCTCTTGCTATGTTCTGGCTTCCTTTCATTATCCTGATTATTCATTTGCTGCCCAGCACTCATTTTATGAAAGATCATGTCTGCCATTTCTATAATGAGTGCTTGACTTTTACTGCCAGCATAAACACATAAAATATATAATAATTAAAGTTCACTAGTCACCAAAGTCTTGAGATCCGTCATGTTGCTAATTTGATTTCTCAAGCAAATGCTTTGCTGTGAAGGAGGCTGATTTTGCCCCCCCCGACCCCCCCTTAAGTGGTGCAAGACTTAGAGTTGAAGGAACCTAAACAGATCATTTTGAATGGACTCCGTAGAATTCAACCTTAAGGCTCATCTTCAACCACATAATGCATTTGTAATGTGTGGGGGTTCTCGGAGCCAACAAAAGTCTCCCCAATATTTGAACATGAAAATTGCTCTAGATGTAAAAGATTAAATAATGCAGTTTTCAAAATAAAGTCTTAATAAACAGCATACCTCATATGGGGGACTGGGGTGCTCCAAGGAGAAAGTTCACCGGAATAACTAAGGGAGCCCACATAACCTAACTGGGAAACATCACAATATGTAGACTTGCACTGGGTTAGGACAGGATTTCAGAATACCGCTTACTTGTTTGGGCATACAACACTTCTTTGTTTTGATAATATTTGCCAAGTCCCCTAAGTGCTTCACGATAATGAATTCATCTGACAGTTACTCTAATCACAAAGAGATTAATGAACGCATGTGATATTCATATGGCCCTCTGGAAACATCAGGATGTGTTACACAAACTGTAATGTCTGTAAATGTATACGATGGAATGCATGTTAGCCGAGGGACTTGAGCAGTCAAACTCTGAGTTAATAAAGAAACAGGAAAGAAAGAGACAACTTCCATTCATACAAGTTTCTTTTGTTTTGTTTTATTTTTTTAGGGGGGGTTGTTTTGGTTTTGTTTTTTGGGTTTTTTTTAATGACTAGTGAAGATCTTGATGGTGTAGTCGAACAAAGCACAGAAGTCAGAGACCAGAGTTTGAGGGCTGAATGGGTTACTTACAGCCTTGTAGCCTTGGGAAACTTTCTTCACCTCCAAACTTCAGGGTCTTCCACTGTAAAACTAGAACTTAGTAACAGCAACATTCTTAAAACCTCTCATAAGAATGAGGAGGGAGGGGTGGAATGATCCATCAGTCAGTCAACATAATTCCTTCCTCACAAGTTTATTTTAAGAAGTAAAGCAGATAATATGCAATGTATTTGAAAAGCTTGTAAATTTTGCAGCATTGTGCATGCATTGATTACTGATATCCCTTTGGAAAACAGGTATTCTAGATAATTTCTTTCCCATAGGCAGGAAAAGGAATGCCTTAGTTTCATCAGTCATACATAAGCACATGGACACTGGTTTCTGAATATAAAAACCAGAGCTAACCAATTAAAAACTTATCAAATTATCTTTTTCTAATTTGAAAGTGGGATATCAGGTCTGAGGCAACACAGGAAATTTCTCTTTTTATACAGGCCTCTGCCACATAGCAGCCTACAACAGTAACTGAGATTATAATTAAACCCAGCCCTGTGGATCCAGCCTAGCAGTGGGGAGCTAGGTAGGACTGAGCCCCCGTGTCCTCTCCCAGATCCTTTCCAGGACTAATATGCTGCCATTCTCATTAAGAGTGTACAGTCATTTCTTACCGAACTAAAAAACTTCTAATTAATTTATAGTACTATCAGTCAAACATAATTTAAGACATTTTCACACCTTTAGATTAAAAGAGACACCAGCTTTTCTGTCTCCATCAGTCAATTATTTTACTTATTCTTAGAAAATCATAATCACTTTCCTGGAACTTCCCTTTAGGAGTATAATATCTTCTCGCCTCCCCTTGATTTCGATTTAAAGCTGCCATTGTCTAGAAAATGCAAAATGCCATTGCATTTGACAGATTCGGCAAACGCAAGTCTCAGACAATGAACAGCACCCAATCTCGAAGGAGTATTGCTAGCAGTCTTCTGGGTCATGTGTGGTCCTACTCTCAGGGTAAATGTTCAGCTGTGTATTCCAGGATAATCAGAAGACCAAGGAAATCCAAAATCCCTCAAAAGACTATATTGCCATTATTAATACAGTATGTGCCTCAGTGTTTTTCTTGATGTGGTCAAACAAAATCAGAACGTGATCCCTCAGTGTGCATTGAAAGATACACACACACACTGTTTCCAGTCAGCCTTGGGTTCTTTCGCTCGAGTCATACGGAAATCATGAATTGGCAAAGAGCAGCTCTGCTAGCGGTCTTGACGTCACCAGATGACACTAGGTAGTGCTGAATGTTGACAGTTGGTACCACCAGCTGGTCGTGCCGCACCAGCGAATGTCCCGTGCCAGCTTGTGATGGACATTGTAGGTTGACCTTGCCAGGTGCCGTATCTCTGCTGCTGGTCTCTGGACCTCTCTGATGTTAACACCTCTGAGTGTTTTTGGACTTTCTTTGGAAACAACTGCTCTGTCCACATACTTAGGCTAGAAATCCCAGATAGATTTACAGGACTTTTGGAGCCCACACTAGCCAAGAAATAAATCAGCAGCAAGTTTACGGGAATGCCGTGAGTCTTTGTTTCAATAGCCCTGTGCTGTGCACAGGAGGGAGCCCCCCTAGACTAAACGTGAGAAGTGGCTGGGAAGTGCTGTTTATATAGCAGTTTGCAGGCCTGCTGCTGTGAGGTCGAAGGCCAAAACCAGGGAATCTTCTGGAAGGCTTGCAGTGAGTGCTGGGTATGTAAACAAGGGGCCCAGATGGGTCCTTCATGATCTTGGGCACTCCAGGGTGCCTGCCTCTGTTCTCGAAGGTTCAGCAGTATCATCGGAAGTGGTGGGAGTGGACGAGGGCGCCACACTGCCTGGCCGGCTGCGCTCTTGCTGGAATGGAGAGTGGCAGTTTGCTAGCCAGGGCAGACACTGAAGCAGACCGTCCAGTCCATTGGGGTGCAAGGGGGAGCAAAGGGAAGCCAGGGGAGGGGCAGACAGCCGCTGGCTAAGCCACACCACCCTCCGGCCAGCATGGGAAAAATGAGGCACTTCCCGTGTGTCTCCGGGATGGTCAACTGCACACGAACACGCAGTCACAAGAGCCCTGTAAGGGTCACAATCCCTGGCTCTGATACAGATGTTGACACCGTCCTGACCCCTTCACTCTGTCATTTAGACCCTCTGAGCTACAATCACATTGTCAGTGAGGTAGCAACTTGTTGACTAAAAGGAGAGTTATCTGCTCTCCGGGTCCTAAATCAAGTCAGCAGCCAGAGCCAGCAGACCAAATCCGGCTTCTGCCTGTTTCATTTTGTTTTGTTTTTTAAATAAAGCCCATTTGTTTACATACTGTCTATGGCAGCACTCACACTGTAAAGTCGCTGTGTCAGAGACCGTATCAGACCCTTAATAATTGTCATTTTAATAAATTGCTGACCTTTGGTCTAAAGACAATGTTCATAAACTTATTCGAAAATGCCATGAAATACTGTTCACCTCTATGATCTTAGTCAATCTTGGTAGATTAGATTCAAGCAACTAGCACTTGGTTCAACTAGCCAGAGAACTATTTAAAAGTCCAACCTAAACAAAAGAAATATTCTAGTATCTCCCCCTGGCTATTTGATATTACTGAGGTATTAGATGCTATCAATAAATATGTGTTGCATCTAACGCTGCTAAATGATCACTAGAATATATTGCTACAGGGAAATAGTTGACTGATACTTGATTCACATGAAGCTGATGGAATTTGTTATTACAACTATGATACTCAAATTGTGATATCAGATATGCCAATCAGAGCACCATCATATGTAATTGCTTAAATCTTAATCTTTGATAAGTACTTTTGCTTCAAGTTTACCTACATTTTTCAAGACTAGAATGAAAGACATGAGGAATGAGAAACCTATCGAGCTGATGTTTTTCTTAAAATCATTTGCATGCTATTAAATCTTTTTCAGTAATCATGGAGAGGAAAATTTTTTAAAACTACACAAATAAACTTAATAACATTAATATTTTGGGTATTTCAGACCAAAATAGATCCATCCAGTCTATCTAAAAAAATTTTTTAGATATTCCCAAATTTCTTTCTCAGTGATAACCAACACAACCACTGAGCAATGAGACTCTATCTTAAATATCTTTCAAATTTTGGTCACGTAAAACTCACTAGTATGTACACATACAATATTTTTGAAATACAGAAATGGCATATTTCATCCTGACTTATCCCTAGCTTCATGTTGCCTTAACACTTCCAAACTGAAAAAATACCCAGCAGGTCTCATATCATAGCATTTTATCATTATGCAGTTAGAAGTCTCTCTCACTGTGAAAGGCCAAAAAGCATGCAGCCCTAGAATGCAAGAGTCAAGAGGTACGTGGCTGCTCTTCTGCAAGTAGTTAGTGATTAAAGGTCAGGATGATACATGGGCAAGGGGAGAGGCAACCAATTGAAGAGCAACCAGGATAGAGGCGAGGGCCACATGCTTCCCTTCCCTTTAGGGTGTCTCCCTTGAGGGATTCCCTAGGGCACAATGACCTCTATACCCACAAAGAAGTCCTCGCATGGTTGAGAAGCCAAAGCCACATGGTCGTGCAAAAGTGATAAGAATGCTAAATTAGAGAATAGGGACCCCCCTTGGGAATGTCCACAGTGAATGACAAGGTACCACTCTAATACTGAAAGGACTACAGAAGAGTCAGGTGTTTGTTGAAGAAAACGGCAAAGCCTCAGAAAGGGGCCCTCATTACAGCCCAACTTCAGCCATCTTCAGCAGACTCAGGGCCTCCGTAGACCTTAGTCACCATCGCCAGCTGACATGCGGCACGCTTTGAAGGAAAGCCACCGAGCAAATCCGAGGACAGCCAAGAGACCAGCAGAGCCCTCCCCTGCGCCCATGAAACAGCAGCGACAGCGCATCCTCTCGAAATCCTGATGCCATCTCGCAGAAGAGCACGAGAAAAGGGAAGGAACTGCAAAAATTGAGTGATTCTCTCAAGTAGACTGCACTAAAGTTGGAGACATGTTAAATTATTAGACGAGATTAAATTTTAAATCGGATTGTGCTAATTTTAGTTTTATTCCCACTGCTCGGTGGGCATAGTCCTCTTGAGCAAGATCAATTAAGTAACGGAGAAAAGCCACATTTCCTTCCCACATCCGAATTGTAGTGTGAATAAATTTGCAATCACGTTACAATTACATAGTTCGGTTTAGAGGAAACATATTGATGACAGTGTTACGCAGGGTCTGACAGATCTTTGGAACTAAGCGGGGCAGCTACTCTCTCATCAGTCGTGTGGGAGAGAGGTGTGATGAGGGACAGACCTGAGTTCTAGCCCTGCGCTGGCTACCAGTGCAAGTCCCCAAAAGGCCATTTAACCTCTACGGCAGTGAGATTGTCTGTTGTATGTGAAAAATGTGGGGAATTACTCTGCTGTATTCTCCCATTTGTCTATAAAGTGGGAGGAGGGAAAAAAGAGAGAAGAAATAATACCCAAGATCATTTTCGTTCTCATAGCTTATGCTTCTAGGAGGCAGGAAATGCAATTACAGTAGGGTCAAGGAGCTTCTACAGATACTAGAAAGAAAAAAATCTTTTCTCCTACATTCCTTCCTAGTAGAAACAACTGAAAAGACAAGTGCCATTTTTCTCAGATAACCAGTAACATTTTTTACAGTTGGCTTAAGAAGAATCTACATACCACAGAGTCATGATCCCAATAAAACCAGAAAGAAACGTAAAATTACTGTATTATTCAAAGACAAAATCTAAGGCACCTGTCTGG
The DNA here is from genome assembly GCA_004026905.1 of Hystrix cristata. Classification (NCBI taxonomy): domain Eukaryota; kingdom Metazoa; phylum Chordata; class Mammalia; order Rodentia; family Hystricidae; genus Hystrix; species Hystrix cristata. Next base: position 58,754 of record PVJO010003798.1, read on the forward strand.
GATAAGAGATTTGCTTCCATCTTTCAGCAACCTGTTTTGTTACAAATAATTAATTTGAAAATCAATTTCCAGAGTAGCAATTAAAGACGATAAGTGATCAATGATTCATGCAAGACCCGCACACAAACGAGGCTGTTATCTTCAAAGTCAGTAGAAAGCTTTCCAAGACAGAGTCTGAAGCCTGTTCGATGTTTTTATTTGAAAATAAGAGACAGATTTGTTGCCTCCCCACTGCCTTTCCTTGAAATAGGCTCATTTGCATCAATAAAGAATTCGATGCATGTGGGATTGATCTGTGAAACATTTTCAAACTTCAGTGAGGTTTTATAGACTTCTAAACTGTTTCTGTTCGATGAGATCGTACAATTCTTAATGCTTTTGTAAAAGAAAGAAGCTCAGTGTTGTCAGTGAATCGAACATTCACCACTCCGTGCAGGTACACAACTCTCCACTGGGAAGAATCCACCCGGACAGGTCCAAAGAGAGGACAGTCACACACGCTAACAATAATAACGCTGGCCTTCACGTTGCAGCAGCTTCTACGTGCCGGGCGGTGAGCCAGGTACTTCCTGTGCGGTCTCGTTAACTCTCCAGGAAGCCTCAAAAACAAGTGGGGTAAAAATGGCAGGACTTTTTCTGACTACACTTCAAGGAAAGATTTTAGGCATCTAATTATTTATTACAATCTAATAGCTAATTCTGTTGCTAATGATTTAAGTGTTTACATCGCCTAGAAGTCCATACAGATTTCGAGAGCACAGGTAAACCAAGTGCTGGTACTCTTTGCTTCCCTGAGCGAACACTGCCATCTTGTGGACATTGCACACATAACAAAAATCTGTTATTCTCCCTTGATGCGGAAAAGGTTCTCTGCCTTCATTAAGAACTATGCAACTTGTTGGGGATTTGCTTAGTGGTTAGAGTGCTTGACTCGTGAGCATAAAACCCTGAGTTCGATCCCCAGCACCAAGGGGGAGAAAAAAAAAGAACGAGGCGACTGGATTCTTGCGCTGTTATACGTGTACATCATAGTTTGTTCTCTTGTTTGTTTTTAAAATTGAAGGGTAAAATTCTTCTTTATATGTTTTCCATGTGCTTTTAAGCTGCACTTAATGGGGCCATGCCTTGTGAAGATTTGAAAAGAGAACATACCTTTGTATTTATTGCAAGAATTCATCCTATCAATCTTTCAACAGTACATTATATTTTACCAGACTTTCTTTATCTAATCCCTAAACTTGGTCGACACTTATTTTGTTAACAAGACAAAATTATTTAACAAAATTAACAAAATTTTATTCAAATAGCAGATAATGAAAGCAGAGTGTATAGTGAGGCTTTTCTGATGGAATTCCCAGGATCGTTGGACTTTGGATTTTCTAGCAAGATGTTGTGACAGGCCCTTTGGCTTCAAAGCATTTTCATCCCTTCCAACATTCTAAGGGCAGACTGTATTCCCAGGATTGTTTCTGGGCAGCTGGAGCCTGACCGAGGGATCCTGCGGTCCATACTCTCCGTGTATCTGCAGAAATGGGGCCTCCCTGTAGTGCTTTGGCCCCCTGGGTTGCAATGACCATAAGATAACTGTTAAGGAGAACTTCGCGGCTTAGTCAGACTCAAAGACACCTGGAGAAGATCCATCCCTCTCCCCCCAGGAACTCCTGTCGCTCCCCTAGCCGAAAGCAAAGAAATCCTACACTTAAATTCTTCTGATTTACTGCCTTTAACTCCTATTAGAATTGAAATGACGTAAGGTATATAATGAGCAGTGTGTATCTGAGTAATGAGTGTAATGTGTATATTCAGCAATTATTTTAAGCTTCTATATTGTCCAAGTTTAGAAATTAGAAGGAAATCAGGTAGGTGAATGAAACGCAGGGGTCTTTGATATCACTAAGGAAAGAGAGTAGGTGGCAATCAGTTGGTGACTTGATGAAAGACTGAAGGAGCATGCAGGGAGGGCACTAAAACCACAGCTCCCCCGTGTGGTGTGGTGTGGTGTGGCCCCGGCCGTGCTGGATCAATGTGCTTCCACAGTTTAGAACAAATGTTGCACCCAGCGAAATGCCTGGTGTGTGATCTGCCTTTAGATGTTTATTGAGTGGACAGGTGACTAAGGAAGAAATAAAACAAGTTAGAAAATGACCTCCATGAAAAGAAGAAAGAGCAGGATGTTAGGACAGGATTCATTTACCAAAAGCTGTGCCGGGCAGAGTCTGGCAATAAATATACACCAGCTCCGAGGTAGGCAATATGGAGGATGGTGAAGATGCAGTCCGCGAGGGGGTCAGACATTGGTCAAGTACCCAGAAGCGTTATAAATGGTAAGTGCTATGAGGAAAACCACATCGTCACAGACACCGACCAGCATACTGCAACAGGCCTCGGAGAGCAGCGTACCCGGGATCTCGCTTCGTGTCCAGATGCGCACTCAGCCCTCTCTATCCGCCGGTTCTGCACCGGCAGACCCAACACATTAACTCGTGAAGACTATTCACAAAAGAAAAATTGTGTCTCACTGAATGCGTACAGACATGTCTTCTTGTCAATCTTCCCTGAACAACATACTATAACAACTATTTGCATGGTGCAATTGGCAGTATTTAAATTTTTTTTAATGTACTATAATAAAAGACACATTGCCATGAATCTCCCTCACTTCAAACACACTTATCCCACGGTTCTCGCCACTTTCTGAAGCAGCTCTGGAAGTGCTCTTTCCTGAGCATTTTTAGTGGAGCTGTCGTGGCTACTTCGGTGTCCTGAGTTGATTCAAAATGTCTACCTTGCACAGTCATTTCCACATTGGGGAAGCACCAGAAGTCATGTGGCACCAGAGCTGGTGAATACGGTAGATGAGGACGGCCCATGTTTTCAGGAGCCTGCCTCGCCTTTCGCTGGCTCTCGGTAGCAGCACTTACTGTAATTTTTTCCACACTTCATAAAGACGCTCACGAAAGAGGACTTCCAGAACAGCTTGGGAGTGTGGCAAGAACTGTGATAAATGGGCTCGAAGTGAGGGGGAGTATTTGAAGAGGAATGAACAGCAATGTGTCTTTTACTATAATAAATTTTTAGAAATTTAAACATTCGCTGGTAATCTTGACCACCTTTCATATATAGCATTTACATTATATTAGGTATTCTAAGTAATCTAGAGGTAATTAAAAGTATAAGGGAGGGTACAAAGCGCTTACATGCAAGTACCATACTCTTTATAGAAAGAACTTGAGCATCCTCAGATTTGGTATCTGTAGAGGATCTTGGAACTATTCCCTGTGAATATGGAGGAAAAACCCTATTCTCATTAAGCAAGTCTTACTGTACTCCCCTTTCATATCGACAGGTACTCATATGCTCTAATTTAAGAAGAATTATTTGTTCAAAGATGACCAAATTTTTTCTTCAAGATATTCAGTGACTATCTTGTGACTTTGGACAGGAAAATATGGGGTTGGGATTTAGCTCAAGTGGTAGAGCACTTGCCCAGATAGGAAAACACTTATATGATTTGGCAATTACTTTTGTTATTATGGTATGAACCCTTAACATGAGGTAGATCTCATCTAACCCAAAATTTTAAGTGTACAATACAGTATTTTTACCTCAAGGCAGCTCTCTAGAACATATTCATCCTCATAACTGAAAGTTCATACCAATTTATCACCAATACCAGCACCATTTAAATGGCGTGCGTGAACAGGCCAAGCAAGTCACTTTGATTCCATGATTGCATTTGTATGACCCTAACACCATGGATCAAAGCATTATTCCTCAAGCGTATTCCACAGGCTGTAGCTCCACAGGTTATTAATACGTTACTTGGCGAGAAAATGAGGGAAGGGGAATTAAGGTAAGTCTGGGAAAGGCTGATTTAAGCAAAATCATGCAGATTTTCTTTTCTTCAGATCTTGGAGCCTGAACAGGCTGGCATCCTCGTCAGTTTCCAGCAGGGTGTTTCTCAAACTCAGTGACCACAGGGCCCTTTGCTCGCAGAGGCCCTCCTGGTGTTAATGTCCTGGAGTACACTTTGAGGAAGTCTGAAGATGAAAATGAATTCATCCAGGGTAGAGCCCGGAGCATGGATGGCATGAAACCATCCTTATTCTTAATCATTTTGGAAAATTTTATTAATTAACTACTGTATTAGAGCAACATTCTGAGGCAACAACATTCAAAAGTTCAGTTTCCCAAGAAGTAAGACACCCTGACCAGTGTTGTGAGCCCAGCACTCCCGGAGGCTGAGGGAGGGTGATCCCAAGTTCAAGCCCAGCCTGGGCAATGTAACAACATAGAGAGACCCTGTCTCAAATCTTTTCCTTTTTTTTTTTTTTTTAGAATATTTAGGGGATGGTTTTAATTAAAATTTTTAAGTTTTCCTTTTCTTTTTTTTCTTTATTTTTTACCAAGAACATGTATTGGTACATTGTATACATAATGATCATAATCAACATGGTTATTTTGTCCCTGTACATTATGTATCTTGGTTTTCCCCCTCTTCCCCTCCCCTCCCTTCCATTCACCCACCCCTATTTGCAACAAGTTTATTTACATTTTTCCATTTTTTTCCCTTTCATCTTACTTTTCTTTTAACCTTCCTTTTTTATTCCCCTTTTCCCTATCTAGTTCTCCTCTCTTTTGAATACTATATTTTTTTATATATATAGTATCTATTATAACCCTTTGTCCTTATTTACACTTATGGTTTCTCATATCAGAGAAACAATTCGATGTGTACTCATGAGTGTCTGATTTATTTCACTTAATAGTATGTTCTCAAGGAACATCCATTTACATACAAATGACTCTAGTTTATCCTTCTTTATGGCGGTGCAGTACTCCATTGTGTAGAAAAACCGCATCTTCTTTAGCCATTCATTAGTTGTTGCGCATTTAGGTTGCTTCCAAGACTTAGCGATTACAAATTGTGCTGCTATGAACATGGCTGTGCTTGTATATCTGTGGTATGATGTTTTAAATTCTTCTGCCAAGATACCAAGCAGAGAAATAGCTGGGTCAAATGGAACCTCTAGTTGTAGTTTTCTGAGGAATCTCCACACTGATTTCCACAGTGGTTGGACCAGTCTACATTCCCACCAACAGTGGAGGAGGGTTCCTTTTGCCCCCCAGCCCCACCAGCACTTGTTATTGTTTGATTTTCTGATAATAGATATTCTTTCTGGAGTGAGATGGTATCTTAGTGTTGTTTTGATCTGCATCTTTCGAATGACCAATGATGTTGAACATTTCTTCATATATTTATTTGCTATTTTTATTTCTTCATCTGAGAAATGTTTATTCATTTCAGATGCTCATTTTTGGATTGGGTCTTTAAATTTGGGGGGTTTGATTTTTTGAGTTCTTTATATATTGTAGATGTCAGACCTTTGTCTGAGGGACAGCTGGCAAAAATTTTCTCCCAGTTTGTGATTTTTCGCCCCACTCTATTAGTAATTTCTTTTGCTGTGCAAAAGCCTCTTAATAGGAAGTGGTCCCAGGCATTGATTCTTTGTATTGTTTCCCATGCAGTCTGGGTTCTGTTCACAAATATTTTTCCAACCTCTATGTCTTCGAGAGTTCTTTCTATTTTTTTCTCCAGGAGATTTAGTGTTTCTGTGTTTAGATCGTTGATCCACTTTGATTTTAGCTTAGTACATGGTGAGAGACATGTATCTAGTTTTAGTTTTCGGCATGTAGTAAGCCAATTTTTCCAGCACCATTTGTTAAAGAGGCTATCTTTCTTCCAGTGAGGGTGTTTGGCTCCTTTGTCGAAGATGAGGTATTTGAGTGTGTTTGGAGATATTTCTGCATCTTCTAGCCTGTTCCATTGGTCCTCAGGTCTGTCTTTGTGCCAATACCATGCTGTTTTTATCACAGAAGTTTTATAATATAATTTCAAGTTGGAGACTGTGATGCCCCCTGCCTTGGCCCTGTTGCCCAGAATTGTTTTTGCTATTTTTGGTCTCTTCTAGTTCCAGATGAATTTCATGATTGCCTTTTCCAATTCTGTGAAGTATGTTATTGGTATTTTGATTGGAATTGCATTAAATCTGTATAGTAATTTAGGAAGAATGGCCGTTTTCACTATGTTGGTTCTTCCTACCCATGAACATGGGATATCTTTCCATTGTCTGAAATCCCTTTCAATTTCCTTTTTTAGAGTACTGTAGTTTTCAATGAAAAGATCTTTTACTTGTTTTGTTAGATAGATACCTAAGTATTTCATTTTCTTGGATGCAATTGTGAAGGGAATAACTTCTGTTATTTCTTTCTCAGTGAGTTTGTTATTGGTATATAGGAATGCTATTGACTTTTGGGTGTTGACTTTGTATCCAGCTATGCAACTGAATTTAGTTATTAAATCTAGAAGTTTTTTGGTGGAATTCTTGGGGTCTTCCATGTAGAGTATCATGTCATCTGCAAATAATGATAGTTTAACTTCTTCCTTTCCTATCTTTGTCCCTTTTATTTCTTTCTCTTGCCTGATTGCTCTGGCTAATGTTTCTAGAACTATATTGAATAATAGTGGTGATAGTGGACAGCCTTGTCTTGTTCCAGATTTTAGTGTAAAAGCTTCAAGTTTCTGACCATTTAGTGTGATGTTGGCTGTTGGTTTGTCATAGATGGCTTTTATCAGATCAAAATTTTTTTCAAAAGGGCTAGGGATGTGGCTCAGTAATTTTGGGGGGTGTGGAGGTGCTGCTGGGGATCGAACTCAGGGCTTCGCACTTGCTAGGCAAGCACTTTACCACTGAGCTAAATCCCCAGCCCTCCATAATTTTTTAATTTAAAAATTTGATTTAAAATTTTAAAAAGGACTGGGGATGTAGCTTAGTGCAAAGGTCTTGGGCTCAATCTCCAGTACCACATACATATGCGTACACACATGCACGCGTGCGCACACACACACACACACACAGAAGAAGCAGGAGGAAAAATCCAGGCTGTGAGAGGCTCCAGGTCAGCCTTGGTCAATTCTGTCATAGCCCCCCAATGCTGCTCTTATATTTGCTTAACTAAATGTCAGTCCCAGCCCAATGTATAAAATTTCCTTGTCCTTATTTTGGTCATTCTTCTAGCCGTGTGCATGACATGAAACAAGTAAAAAGGTAATCTATCCCCAAAATGAGTGATTTACTCATTTTTGATTGGTTTTGTTCTTCTGTCTAAACTTTTGAAGTCGCATCCCCAAAGAATCCAAGACCCAAGGCAAAAGAACAAATGTAGAACTGAATGTCCTAAATCTAATTATGTAAAAATTACAAATCAAGCAAAAAGCCATTCTGTGCTCATCTTGATAAATATACTTTCATGACCCTGGGAGGTCAGGTTCAACTGTTTCATTCTGGAGAAGGCAGAAGCCTGCCCTGACCTGGGGCACAGGGACTCCGCCTCTGGATCCCCCACCCCCACCCCCCCATCCAATCCAGTCCTGCACAGGAAAGGGTCCTCCACACAAAGGTGTGTACACCTGAGCTCCACACCCACACTCTGTCCACACTCTGTCCACAATCTCCCCAAACACCATCCTGTGGACCTCTGATGCCCTAATGGCTAGAAGGGCCAGTCATGGGGAAATACGGTGGCTGGGAGCATGCGGTTACCATGGGCGGCCTGTAGAACACTTTACATTCATTGGGCTTGTAGGTTGCCTTGTATCCTGCATCTTAGGTGACAGAAAAGGCGGCCAGGACACCTAGTTGCATCATTAAAGTCCAGCCTGGGCAACTTAGCAACTTAGTGAGACCTGGCCCCCAGAAGTACAAGTATGAAAAGGGGCTGGACGTGTAACTCCATGCTAAGGCCCTGGGTTCAATCCCCAGTACCACAGGAGAGGACATTCCTGGGAAAAGGCCTAATGACGCTGGAAGAGCTACACTGTTGGGCCAGGAAATCCTGTTCACAGGGTGAGGATGCGCACCCCGACAAGAGGTATCGCTAGAAGAAAGCCAGAGAGAGGCAGGTCTCAGGTAGAGTGGAAGTGAGAATAATTCAGCTAAATATTCACACTTTAAAAAGTTATGGTCTTTGAAGCTACTCCCAGACTGAGTGAGTTGGGGTTGGGAATGAAGAAGAAGGGTGCTTCTTATTTGCATTTAACAACCCGTGAACACCTCTGGTCAGCTTTCTCCTTTGTTCTCCAGGGTAAGATTACTTCCCCTTTGGTGTTAAAAAGAAAACTAGATCAGTCGTGTGAAAACTCAAAAATGATGTATTTTTATCAACTTCCAGCTTGTCCCAAGGCTTTCTCCCACACTGTGCTACATAATAGAAGTCTTTTTAATTGAATTTCTGTGTGTGTGGCATATGCCAGGCCACATTACGCCAGCGTCTTGCTCTAAGCAGCAAAATGTTCTTCATAAAAGCATCACAATCCAGGGGATCATTCTGTTTTTAGGGAAGGAACACGGAACTGTAGCAGCTTGAAACCACATCAAAACTCAGCCTCTGAAATGTAATTGTGAAAACACACTGCCAGGAACCAGGGAGAAATAGCTAGAGTTACAGAATGAAACCAAAAGAAGGGGAGAAAGAGAAGGAGGGAAGGGAGAAAATGGAAGGGAGGGATTAAAAGGGAGGGAAGCATCGTGCCACTCCTCCATCTATAGAATCAGAGCTCTGGTGTTTTGGTTTCAAGGAGTCCCCCTAAAACCTGAACTACAGACTCACTTCTGCCTGACAGCCATTGCCCTTTAGCGGTGGGACCATAATCAGAGGCCTTGTGGACCCAGGCGTGGCCATGTTCCCAGTAACATGCGGTTGTGTTCTTGCCCCCAAGGATCCTGGAGCTTCAGCAGAGTGGCGACATGGACATCCTGAAGCACAAATGGTGGCCCAAGAATGGCCAGTGTGACCTGTACTCCTCAGTGGACACGAAGCAGAAAGGAGGCGCCCTGGACATAAAGAGCTTTGCGGGAGTTTTCTGTATCCTGGCTGTAGGCATCGTCCTCTCCTGTCTCATAGCCATGCTGGAGACCTGGTGGAACAAGAGGAAAGGCTCCCGTGTCCCGTCCAAAGAGGTACTTGAACCCCCCGGCAGGCTGTGCACCTGGGCAGGCTGGTCATGGGGAAGAGGGGAGGGGATTGTGGGCGGACATTATTTCTTCTTTCCTTGAGAATCAGAAGTAAATTTAGGGCAAACTAAGACTGGTAAGCCCAATACCAATGTCCACTGCAGCTCATATCAGCTAAGGGAAGAGTGGACTATAGTATTAGAAAGACCGCCGATTTCATGTCCAGAATAGGCTTTCGGTTCTCCCAGATCTCGAGATAAACTTTAATTCAATGATATTTAAGGGCCACAGATTCCTTGGTCAATTCACAAAGGTGTTTACTATTGCAATTATTTGTTTGACTTGTAGATAAATTATTTGTGTCTCTAATACTAAGCCTTAAAACTTCAATACTATAATAAAAGTAAGCAGAATTGTATTTTCACCACCAGTATCTGCTTCCCTCTCTATAAATACAGATCTATAGAATTACCCCAAAGTTACCAAATTTACATCTGGGAATCATCCAGAATTCCCTTTTTCTCCTTCACTTTGACTCAGTTTCACTCCTGGCCCATATTAAATTTTTTCTACATATCTGAAAGAATAATTGCAGAATTACACACACCATCCATTTTAAAATGGCATGTGTCTTGATTTCATCTGGGTTTACAAATTACCTGAGAAAATGGGAAGCTAACATAAACTACTTGATTCATTTATCCTCTTTCCACTGGACAAAAATCGTGAAAATTTTTAACTAATGAAGTTGGATTCACTAAAGCTTCAGAAGTTGAAATGAAAAACAACCTGAATTTTTAAATGATTTGATTTGATTTCAAAGCAAGTACTAAACTTCCTGTAAGTAGAACTTGGCTAACTGCTGCCTCAGGCAAATCCAAACAGAACTTGCTCTCATGCACAAATAAAAATGACTTCTTATTTGCATATGGATTTTTACATGTTAATGGATGCTTTCCAACAGGTTGTTTTCTAAAGTAGTGTATGGATTCCTTCTCAGCACCTTGTAGGCAAAATTGATCAGCACCATTTATAAGAAAAGCTTGGTTAACATAAGATAAATGTAGTTCGTGACTTTGTATGAATGAGCATATATTCTAAATAAGTGGAGGGTGAATGAAAAATTAAGCAGGTTTTATTGTAGTGCTTTCTTTGTGGAACAAGCTTCCAGTATCTTTTGACACTGATTCAATGCAAAGACCCCGTTAATGCCACATTACAGCCGAGACTTCATATTCTCCAAAATCTGGAAGTTAAGGGCTCCCCAAGCTCCTTATATTTTGAATTACTAGATATGATATTAAATTTTTGTGTTATTACATCTGTTGATGGATGACTATATTACAGTTGCTGTGGGAACCGTAAAATTATATGACTCAACCCCAAAGTCTTAGTGATAATAATGCATTAGTGGATATTTTTATTGGATTTTAAAATGAGAAAGGAGAAGGAAAAACAGTGATGCACATCAAAATATTTTTCGCTGAAGACCCTTCTAATAGCATAATGAAAAATACACATACTCCGTCCTGACTCGTGACAGCCAGTCCAGAGCCGATGAACAAGCATTCTCTCCTCTTATGATTAATAGATATTTTAAAGTCCTCATAATTTAATTCATCGAGTTTGGTTATAAATAAGATAACAAGGACAACTTTGCTTCTTGCCAGTTCTATTTTTTCAGAAATTAGGTTTTATTACTCACTTTTGGAGAAAATCTTAAGAGGTTTATTGGTAGATTTCATCTCCAAAAATCTGAGGTTTTACTTCCCTTTTGTGTATCAAGCACACGCTTACGAAACCGTTATTAGCATAGCTTAAAGCATTGTTGGTTTAGAGCCATTTAGCATAAACCTGGTCTTAAATTAAGCTACCACTTCCGGGCCTGACTTGACCGGCTCTCTTCACGTGTCCCATTAAACTCACAATATTGCCTGATTCAGATTCTAGATACCTGATGTCTACAAAGTTTCTCAATTAGAAATTAACTCTCTTGTGTTGACTGTCGCTGTGACTAAATAACAAAATCTCATCTATCTCTCTAGCGCATGAGAAGTAACACTTTAATAGTCATTAACACGTTAGTGTGAAAGAATATATCATATCCCTTTCCCCTAAGAATGGAAAGTAAAAATTAGGAGTAAGTGGTGGAAAGAAACAAAAATATAACTTGGAATGAGACTCTAAAAAGAAAGAGGAAACATGAAAAAAGAGGTTGAGGGGGCTGGGTGAGATCGCTGAAGCGGCGGGTTTTATTTGTACCTTTTTCTTGGGCCTGGCCTTTGTGGGACAGTAATCACGCCTCTACTGCTCTCGCTTTGTCTTAGTAGCACGTGACGTATGCTCACTGTAGACCTTTCACTGCAAGAAAAATGGCTATTCTAGGTAGCTTTATCTCTGAATCCTTCCGGTATCCCCAGAAGCTAGCACGGTGCCTGGCTCATATTAGGTGCTCAGTAAATATTTGTTAAATGAACAAACCCCGAAGTTCAGTTAATTACATGTTTGCTGAACTACTTCTTTTTTCTACCATGGAAGCTAGTACTGATGAGAACCTTATTTTCTTTTTCATCTCCAGGATGACAAGGAAATTGACCTGGAGCATCTCCATAGACGTGTAAATAGCTTGTGCACAGACGACGACAGCCCCCATAAACAGTTTTCCACCTCGTCAATTGACTTGACCCCTCTGGACATTGACACTTTGCCAACACGCCAAGCACTGGAGCAGATCAGTGATTTCAGGAACACGCACATCACCACCACCACCTTCATCCCAGAGCAGATCCAGACTCTTAGCCGCACGCTGTCCGCTAAAGCGGCCTCTGGGTTCGCTTTCGGCAGCGCACCTGAGCACCGAACTGGCCCTTTTAGGCACAGGGCGCCTAACGGGGGCTTTTTCAGGAGTCCTATAAAAACAATGTCGTCTATTCCTTACCAGCCAACTCCCACCCTGGGGCTCGGTCTGGGGAGCGACCCAGACCGAGGCACATCCATATGAGCCACAGATGAGCCTCCTCACTGTTTCTTCCTAGGACTCCCTTGGCCAGGAGCGACTGTAATATTGTGGGACTAACATGGATGTAACTTTTCTTTTAAACCAGAATTATGAGTAACAATTCTAGTTCTTTCTTCCCTCCTTCTCCCTCCTTCCTCTCCTCTGTTTCTCTTTTTTCCCTCCCTTCTCGTAAACCTCCCTCCATTCTTTTTCATTACTCAACTTGTTCCCCCAGAATATAGTACACTAGGATCCTATTAGTCTGCTTTTCATACACTGTACTTCAAGTATCGGAAATGTGCACTGAGTACACTAAGAGTATATGCAGGATTAATTTTCCATAAAGGCCTCTTACATAATGTTTCTCTATTTTTCAAAATATAATTGCAATAACTTCAGTCTTTTTACATTCTTCTGCTGCATCCATAAAATGCTCCACTGCTGTTGAGTGTCCTGTAACTGTGGACCAAAGGCAACCTTGCAGTGTTTGAAAAACAATTCAGAGACCATTCGGCCACGCGATATGGGAATGCAATTTTGTAGGATTACAAAAAAGCCATTAATATGCCGGTCAAGACTACAGTTAAAACTACTCTCGCACTGCAACAGTGCATATGACCTTTATGTGATTGTACAGTACGAAAAGATTTTTCTTATGTGCAGTAAACTTTATCATATGGCGGAAGCCTCTATTGTGTTAAATAACTTAGTATCTCATATATATACATATATATGCACCTATATGATGTGTATATATATAAAAAGGCAGCCATTGCTATTGCAATTCATTTAATAAAGCTTTAGTTTAAAAAAAAAAGTATTGTATACAGGACCTATGTACAGTGCAGGAGGCCTTTTCAATTAGAAGAGGCGGGTTGCTTTAATGTTATTCTGACGCACATTGTTTGCCAACAGAGAATATTTTATACTTTTGTTATGAAAACATCCAGGGCGACTTAACATTTGTTCCTAGATGTAACTCATTTGAGTAGGTTTTGCATTTGTTATTCAGCAGTGTATAAAGCTAACCTTGATAATTTTACTTTCAATTAATTATCTAAACGGAAAACGCTCTTAGTTCAGTCGCCTCCACCACGGCACATAGAGGTCTAGAAGAATTTGAACGTAGATCATCGAAGGTTAAAAACCCTCTTCCAAAGCAGTCGGCTCCCCAAAGCGACTGGGGAGGAGTGGGAGCCCTCGAGAAGTATCGACGTGGCCTTAATAATGTCAGACATTATCCTGGAGGGAAAAATGTAATAACCGTCCTGGGCTCTCATCGGAACCCCCTTTTGTATTCAGTTCTACTTGGAGGAGTTCTGTATTTTTTACATTAGTGCCAAGTGTATAGAAGGATGACAGCAAAAACAGTGCCTCTTTGTGCACAACCCTTTTAAAGTAGCATTCTTATCTGTTAGAAATGTAGAATGAACTTCGTTTGTAATCCTTAAAGTGTGATGAGTAGGAAGCAAGAACTTATCCTGTGTTTGACGCAGCCATACACTTATTTTAATCTAATTCATTCCGTGGCTAGGAGTGATGTAGGAGTCAAACTATGTGATTTGCTTTAGGAGAAATTAAGAAGTATATTCTTAAGGTATATTATATTTTAATGCTAATTCTGTTCTGGGGAGCATCTTGTACTGTCACTGTTTTTGTACTAAATCTTCAAATATTGTCTACTGTGTAAGGCAGAAAAATTTCTTATCACCCAAAAACCATTTTGTTTCCAGGGTAACAAGTACCTAAGTGCATGCACTACTTGTTTTCCCCTGTAACATTCATGATCTCATTCACAACTCTGATTTTAAAACAAAACAACAAAAAAAATCTTTCCAACAAGCTATATAGGGACATATCAGATGTTGCAGTGATTTTAGCTATCAACAAAATGTTAACCATGTACAATATTTAAAATAGGCTTATTTTGATGTATTGCCTATTATACAAATACACAAAACATTTTTGGAGGCCTCAGTTATGAGTGGCAGAGCTTTCTGTGTATAATTTGTCTACATACTTTGTCTAATAAAAATGTTTTCTAAACTTGCTCTCATACTATTGAAGTCTTAACTTTAAGATTTGAAAATGTTAGTCTCGTTGATGGATCTGAATTTTTCTAAAACTTTTTTGTCTTGAGTTAATGAAAGCATAAAACACATTAAGTTATGCTAGCAAAAGGATGCAAAAATGAATGACTTTCTAAAACCCACACCCTAAACCATTGAAGACTGCCCTTCTGCTACTTGAGACTATTCGACCCAACAATATATTTGTGTTTCCTCGTGGGTGTCTCTCTGAGCACTATTGGGAGGACAAATTCATCCTGTTTCATGAAAACAACACAACCTTATAGGAATAGTGGAGTAAAGATCTGTAGTGTATTCTTTCTTTTAAGAAAGAAGACGAAATTAAAGGGAACTATTAAACTTAGGTCTTATTTATTATAAATTGCTTTGCTGTTAGAGAAATACTCATCATGCTGAATCCTTTAATTGGGAAATTCATTCAGACTCCAGTATTATGTCTAATATATTGTTATTTACTGCATTTGAACAATAATTAATTCATTTAACTCACTCCATGCAGATATATATATATAATAAAATATTTTGATAATATAATTTAGGTAAAAATCATCCAAAATAATTTCTCGGCTGTTGGAACAGGAGGAACTTTCAAAGCCAAGACTCCCTCACTTTTTAAAGAAGGGCACACAGTATGCTGTGAAGCTGTCATTGTCCCAAGTGTTTGACAACCTAAGACTTAAAACTACTTACAAAAAAAACCAAAACACTCTGAGGTGCTTCGGTCACATCTGCATTAGCTCCACGTGGACTGAGTGTGGGGACAATTCAGGGACAGTGCTGCCTTCTGCTCTTCTCACCTTGCTGGCTTCACACCTTGGGGACCCTTCTGTGCTCTTTCAGGGACACCCGGATTATCTGTCACAGACAGAAAGCCAGCTCCTCGTGTTCCTGGCTCAGGGTCATGGTGAGGGCGGCGCCCAGGCGGGCGCCTGGTGCACGGCACGTGGACCTGCCCCACCAACACCTCACACCAGATCATTTTATTTACTCAGTTTACTCCATGAATATATCTGGTTGTCTCTTTGGCCACATCAGAAGTCATGCACAGGCTTTGGTTTAATCATACATACATAAAGAGGTATGAACCTCCTTTCTCACTGTATATAATCATCTACAAGAAATCTGTTACTTTCTTCATTTATTATTTTTTTTCATCCTCTTTAGTTTGGGATTCACGGTCACCCAAATAAATTTTTTTTAAAAACTAGACATTGCTGGATGGTATTTCGCTTCATCAACTAAAAAAATTATTTTAAAAAGATGAGAAATTCCATTTACTCTACATATACTCTCTAAACCACACAGCTGAACAACAGATTAATTTATAATCACGAGTTTCTGGTGAAAGACATTCCAAATTGAGAAACATGTTCTGAATGCTGAGTATAATAACTGAGGCAGAGCTAAGAGTTTTGTGGAGTGTAAATACGGGTTTTATCCTGCAATATAAATCTCATGGTGATTGATAAAATACACTCACTAAAACTTGGCTTCCTCCCAGAGAATTATTTAATTCTAAAAACAAATACTACAGCTAACTCTCATGACCAGATACTAACAAATGGCTAACAATCACGGCCATAATTATCATTTCAACAAGTTTTAGTAGATATCTTCTCAATAAATATTTCAGTAGTTGCCCTCTTATGAGATGGTGTGTCTGAGCACCCTCGGGTGGAGACAACTCGCCCGACCCTGGAAATCAGGACCAGAAGCTGGTACTTAGATGAGTGTCTTCACATTCTACTGGTGTTTATGGAGAGCCTGTCTGTGGAAGCCACCACACCAAGCTGCTGTGTCACAAATACATACACTTAGCCGTGGGTGTGGGCGTGTTCTACCTCCTTGCTCTGTCCTCACCCCATATCGACCTGCAGGACACAGAAGCCACCTTTCAGGCTTTCTGAGGTGGCAGAATAAATCACCCCAAAGCAGTACAGTTTGGGGGGGCCTGGATAATCCAATTTACTAGAACAATACAGCCTCATGGGTCTCAAGAGGCAATTGTGTCTTCTTGGTCTATATCACCTCTATGAAGAAGACTTGGAAATTTGCCAGACCACAAGTCTGTATTTTCAGCAATGTGAAAATTACCATAAACCACAGGCCAACTCCTAGCTAACCTTCTCAGTCCCTGCAAACCATTCAGACTGACTTCTACCTCCCTCCAGTGCCCACATCAGAATGGCTTGGACCTCAGTAACTCCTTTTCCATCCCTGCAGCCCTAATCAGTCATGACAATTAGAGTTTTACAATTATCCAAACAATTTGCTTCAGAGGGACCAGACAGACTTATTTAGGCTCTGGTTCATGCTGCAGCTAAGCATCCTGGCCATCTTTTGTGTCACCTGAGACCCTGGGTACAGGACAGCCTCCAAGCCCAGTGAACGTGAAGTGTCCTGCGGGCCACCCAGGTGACAGCAGACACACCCACCGTGCTTACAAATGACTGAGGCCCCACTGTGCAGAGCAGTGCACGGGCGCGGGACACTTACACCATCTCACGATCCGACCCTCGGGAGCCGTCTTCCACTTCTCCACCGGAATTCTCCAAATTCTTACATTTGAGCTAGTATACATTTGCTTTGTTTCTATGTAATGCTGATGACAAGGCAAAAATTGTTCAAACTGAGGACTTTTTTTTTATATCTGAACTCTCTATCTTACTATTGCATACAATTTAGGACCACGTGTCACCTTTTGTTCAATTTTGCATATTTCCTAAACTTTCTTTAGAGTGAAGGACAGACTTGGTCATCATGTTTAGACACATTATTGACCCTATACTGTCAACGCGGCTGTTTAAGTCTTTCCAAGGAGGGAGAAGCTACCTTCCTTTTGAAGAAACGCTGTAACTTCCCACCTTGGAATTGGCAGTACATTTCAAAGGTCTCAAACTATCCATGATGTGACCAAAAATCCACCAAATTTCCAAGACATTAATTATCATTAATTGAAAAGTAATCTATACTTTCATAACAGCTGCTGTGTAAGGAGAAACTTACGTCACACAATAAAAGAATGAGACAATATCAGAATCAGGGATGAGATGAAAAATGCTGCTTTTTATAAATATTTTGCCTGTCACGAGATTTGAAAGATGAAAAGGCAAACTTTACTTCTTAAAATTTTTACATTTCATTTTTCAATTGGTGCTACTGAAAAAAAGTGGAATTATATATAGCTACTTAAGTGGCTATTTTTAATTTTTGAAAAATTGGACATAAATTTTTTAAACCCACACAGACACACATATGCAAAGATAATACATAGCTTCCTGAAATTAAAAAGCAAACGAATTACAGTTTCCCTAGTCACTGCACAAATGATTCATAATAAGAGCCCTTGAAGAATTAGCTTTTAAAGTTCTCATGTAATAAAATAAGATTCCATTTACAGAACTTTAAGTTGTACTTTAAAGATCGCAGCTATTTCCCTGAAGCTGGAGACACCTGTATCTCTCTCACAGGAGGTGAATAGGTATTTGAGGGCTAACATTTCATTCCATTCCTGAATTAAACGTGACTTTAAAATTAACACTGGCCTTCTACTAATATCTGTCTACAAGAGCTGGCTAAACGATTTGTTGTTAGAAATTAAAAAACACTAGAATTAATTTGAAAATAAAGTGTGTGTACGCTTGATGTATCTCATCTGATGTCTCATGGTAGAAATACTGAATGACTAATGTGCTTAAGTCTTTTTCTAGCTACTGTTTAAAAAAACACCTTTCAATGTTAGTTGTTTGATGAATTATAGCAGTTATATATCTACTTGATATAACTGACCCCAAATATCTAACACAGAACTTCATTCGCACACAACGTTTTTTAATGACTGCAATACTTCTTTCCAAATCAACAGGCTAAAAGTAAAAATTTTTAAAGACTAAGCAACACAGCAAGATACACACATAATTGGGACTCCCAGGATCAACTCTGCATGATTAAGCATTCGAAATCATTTTAGTGCTCACTCGCGTAGATTTTTCCATGGAAATACCATGCTAAACAGACTTGTTCATAATTCAAGGAACACATTTTGAAAACACCTACATACAACCTCCAGAGTGTTTGAAATTTTTAACTTTTACTCCATAATAAAGATCTTTGAATCTCTCTCTCTTTTCCTTTTACAAGCATGAGTAATGATATGTGCACTTCTGAGAATTAGTACCAAAGAAACCACATGAAATTCGTCAGTCTGGCACCGAATACTTGCTGAGCACCTACTAAGAGCGTGGCGTCCCGAGGAAGGGCTTCCCGAGCTAGCGTGGAGCCGCGCGCCCAGAGCTCCGGGCTGCTGAGGCCCTGTCCTCCCCTGCTCAGGGGCGGGCGGCGGGGGCCCCGGGCTGGAGTCGGGCCCAAGCACCGTCCTGGCACCCGGCTTCTCCTCGGAGAGCTTCCCAAGTCAGAGAAACAAAAAACAAGCGTTTAAAAAGTTAAATAAAGACTCCTGGTATCGACAGCATCGGCAGACGATGTTCTGTCATGATTCAGAGTGTGTTTAGGGATCAAATTAATGGTACAGAAAAAATTTCTATTAGAAACAAAAAAGAAAACTGTGGGCCACGTGACTTGGGCTGATTTCCGGGCTGTGTGGAAACTCAGCATGTCACTGAGGACGCAGAAGAGGGCTTTTGTGCTGGAGGAATCGGGCAGTCGGGGGCACAAGGACAGAAAGATTGTTCAGACGAGCAGCAGACCTCCGCTTCGGGACCATGAGTGGCACAGAGGGAGCAGCCAAGGTGAGGCGAGGGCGCGATCGCGGAAAGCCTGAAAGCCAGACTCGAGTGAGTCGGGTTCATCCACCGTTTGCACAGCCCACATATGCTCTCGGCGCCCTACCATGTGCAGCACTCTTTCACATGTCAGGGATGCGCGGGTTAAAAAACCCCAGAAACCCCTGGCCTCGAGGGACTCACAATTAGTAGGGGAGACAGACAATAAGCGAGACAAATAAGCAAAACATTAAATGTTTCAGAAGATAAGTGCTACAGAGAAAAAAAGCAAAAGAGAAGGAGGGTGAGGCTCAGTGGGAGTGAGGATTTGCCAGTTAAACAAGGTTGTCAGGAGCTGGCCACGATGTCACACCTGTAACTCCAGCACTCTGGGAGGCTGAGACAGGAGGACTGCGACCCTGAGTGCAGCCTGGGCAACTCAGTGACTTAGTGGGACCTCATGTCAAAATTTTTTAAATTAAAAAAAGGAAAAAAAAGGAAGGGGGCTGCTAGGCATGTAGCTCAGTGCAAAGGCCCTGGGTTCAATTCCCAGTACTTAAAACGAACAAACAAGTGACTGTAAAGTCACTGATGTTTGACATTTGGTTGAAGCTTTAAAAGGGGGGAGGGGACTCACCATGTTGCTGTCACGGAAAAGAACAGGCTGCAGTATCTAAGGTAGGAGTGAGCTAGACATGCTTGAAGAGTTGCAACACCATCAACATGGCTTGAACAGAGTGAGTGATGGGAGAGAGAGAGCGGTAAGAAAAGAGCTAGGAAAACCACTAGAGCCTAGCACGATGAGGGTCTCTGAGAACTAGGAAGATGTTGGCTTTCATTCTGCAAGGCACGGAAGCCACCGGAGCATTAGGAATGTGGACCGCCTGCTACCAGTTCTAGCAGTCAGGAAGAAAGCCGGCCGTACCTCACTCTCGGAGTCAGATTGCTGCCACTTTCCCCCATGCTTTGGGCCTGACTATTTCCCACCGCTTTAAGCAGAGCCAATTGCTGGCCGTTTCAACTATAGTCAGAGGATGGTGGTCGCAGAGGCTCAGGGGTGCGGGAGCCACTTCCTTGGTAGTAGCGGGGAGCCACTGAAGTTTCCTGGCCAAAGGAGAGACATGTCCTTAAAAGAGTGTTTTACAGAGATTAAAATGGTAGTAATTTGTCAAATGGGTTTATGCAATAGTTCAGGTATGAGCCGAACTTCTTATCCTAAAAAAGAAAGATGCAGATGGTGGAGACATTTTAAAAGAAGAATCATGAGAACATGAAGGTTAATTGAAATACCGTGTAAGGGGGAAGAACAAGTGAAAATGACTGATTTTTCAAGTTCAGATGCTAAAAAGATGAAAATAATTTTACCAAAAAGTGGTAAAGTCAGATGACTATCTGGTTTGTTCATTTTTCCTTAAATTTGGGGACATGTATGAGGAAGAAAGCATAGCATTGAAAACTGCGTGTTTATTTTCTTTCACTGGGAGTGATGAGTTCTTCACAGTGTGCAGGGAACCTGTGGGATCAACCAGAGTACACTATCTTTCGCTGGTGTCCCCAGACTCCTAAGGATTTATCTTGGAATTTATGGGGGGCGTTACTGTGTCAAGACCCTCTCCATCTGGTTTCCACAAGGGTAGTTCTGCTTGGCTTTCTTCATACATTCAACTCCCGGGGATGAATTCCACCACCCTCAGGACCAACAACCAGCACCACAACGCAAATGTTTTCCCTGGCAGCCTAGTGTAGCTTTCATGGTCCAATTGTTAGAGTCTTCTTCCTTCCGTTTGGTCATTGTCTCATGTTGACAGTTGCTCTCTGGCCTTTCAAATGCCACCAAAAAGCCTCATCCCATTTCCCCACAAAATATTCATCACGGTCGCCACCATGTGAAGACCCAGAAGTGATGTCATCATTTATACAATGACAGTGACTAAAGCTTATAATTAGCCAGGCACTGAAACAGACCCAGCTAGAACAAGATCTCCTTGAGGTGGGCTCAGACCGTGGAGCAGACAGATCTGAAGGGAAATCAAACAGATGCTTCCAAATGCAATCTTGTCCCACGGAGCACACAAACTAAATGTACACTAAATATTACAAGCACAGGCTTGTACAATACAGTACACTCAGCACTCTGAATCAAATCAAATGATGGTGAAACTAATCGTGTTTGGTTCCCCAAAACTGTTGTGTTCTTTTAGTTCTAAGTCTATTTCAATTTGAGAGTTCAGAAAACATCTGCTAACACAGTTGAGCATCCCACAGGAGACTAGGAGGTAGGTCAGCAATGCTTGTCCCAGCCAGCGACACCCTCTGAGAATTTAGGGGCCAAATATTTGCCAGCAGAGGCTGTGCAAATGCCCGCTCAATCTTATTCTAAATCTTGTCTCCTGGTTTTGCCTCTCAACACTGCGGTCATTCCACTGGCCTTTTAAAGTTCAGAGATAGTGAAAGAATCAGTGCTTGGGACCCCATCCTATTAAAAGGCTTTTGCGCAGCAAAAGAAATCACCAATACAGCAGGGCAAAAACCCACAGACTGGGAAAAAAATTTTGCCAGTTGTGCCTCAAAGGTCTAACATCTAGTACATACAAAGAACTCAAACAAATCAAACCTCCTAAATTTAAAGACCCAATCCAAAAATGGGCACCTGAAATAAACATTTCTCAGATGAAGGAATAAAAATGGCAAACAAATACATGAAAAAGTGTTCAACATCACTAGTCATTCGAGAGATGCAAATCAAAACAATCTTAAGATTCCATCTCACTCCAGAAAGAACAGCGATTATCAAAAAATCAACCAATAACAAATGCTGGCCTGGCTGTGGGGAAAAAGGAACCCTTCTCCACTGTTGGTGGGAATGTAGATTGGTCCAGCCACTGTGGAAATCAGTGTGGAGATTCCTCAAAAAACTACAACTAGAGGTTTCATTTGACCCAGCTATTCCTCTGCTGGATAGCTTCCCAGAAGAATTAAAATCAGCATACCACAGCCATATATGTACAACCATGTTCATAGCAAAACAATTTGTAATAGCTAAGTCTTGGAAACAACCTAAATGCCAAACGACTAATGAATGGCTAAAGAAGATGTGGTTTTTCTACACAATGGAGTACTACTCTGTTGTAAAAAAGGATAAACTAGAGACATTTGTAGGTAAATGGATGCACCTTGAGAACATACTCTTAAGTGAAATAAATCAGACTCTCATGAGTACACATCAAATTGTTTCTCAGATATGAGAAACCATAAGTATAAATAAGGGCAAAGAGGTATAATAGATATTATATAAAAGGAAGATAATATTCAGAAGAGAGAACTAGAAAGGAAGAAGGGGGCAAAGTAGGAAGGGAAAAAGGAAAGAAAGGAGAAAGGGAAAAAAATGGAAAAATATAAATAAACCTGCATAAAGGGGGGAGCAGAAAGGAGGGGTGGGGAAGGGGGGGACCAATATACATCATGTACAGGTACGAAATAACCATGATGAATGTGATCATTATGTATACAATGTACCAATACATGCTCTTGGTAAAAAACAAAAAATAAAAAGAGTCAGAGGTATTTACCCAATTCTAACAAAAATGCCACCTATCGCATGTAAAACAATAACTGGATAGTATGTGTCTTTGTGAATTTAAAATAACTGTTGCAGGTTTGGGGATTTAGCTCAGTGTTAGAGCACTCACCTAGCGAGTGCAAGGCCCTGAGTTCAACTCCCAGCACCCAGAAAAATAAATAATAAATAAATAAATAAAATAACTATCGCAAAACCTGTTTTCAAATTGTTTGAGAATATAATTCCTTGCAATTTACTCTTGTCTCACCACCTTACTTTTAACATTTAAACTATCAATGTCTCTCTCACACACACACACACACACACACCATTAATCTCTTTCTCATAAAAGAAAATTGTACACAAATTATGTACACACGTTGCATTGAAAACTTGCATAATGTTAGAATTTTTCAGTAAAGGGCAAGTTTCTGAATTGCAGTTAATATAGTACCTGGCATACGTACATCCCCGACTGGAATTATTTCCTATGTAGGGAGATCTAACCGTTCGCTGAGGGAGGAAGTGGCGAACTTCTGCTTTACTTCGTGGCCCTTCAGTCTCATAGTTACCTTCTCCTCTGAGCAGGGAACGTGCGCTCCCTTGATTGTCTCAATAATTCTAAGTTTGCGACTGTAATACTAACTGGGTAGGTTGGAACGCAACGAAAGCTGAGAACATCACTAGCGACGGGCCAGGCCCGGCCCCGCGGCGCCGCCTCGGTGGGCTGCCCGGGCGGGGACAGATGCCCCTTCCCGCCGCCGCCCGGCCGGGCCTCGCCAGCTGAGCGTGGATCGCCGAGAAAGCTAAGCCGGTGAAAACGCCCCGAGTGACCCTGGCACCGCAGCAGGATTCCGAGAAACGCCGCGACGAGCATCCCCAGCAGAGACCGCTCGGATGCGACCTCTCCCGCAGGCCGGGCGGCCTTTCCGGTCTCCCCTCTTCCTTACAGTCCGTCTCACGGGACATTAGGAAGACCAGCCCCCGCCGAGTCCCCGCACCACACACGACCACCCAAACCCTTTCCGGGCCTCCGCGCTGCCGCCGCCTGGAGCCACCGCGCCGGGTCTGCCCAGCACGACCGCCCGCTGCCCTCTTTCCTGGACACGCCGCCCCCTGGGCCACTGACTGATAAGAAGCAGAGCCCCAGGGCCAAGGAGGCGCGATCCTGACCCGGAGAGACTCACTTGTGAGCTAGGAGAGCAGTATGAGAGCAGGAAGAGGAAAAGCAGACTGTCCTGGAAAAGCGAGGACCCGACAATAACACAGCTTGGCTTAAAAGCACAGGCCCCTCGGGGACAGACAGAAGATAGGAGGAGGGATGGTTTTGTTGGGGGATTCCATAATTTAATATTTTGAGAGTCCATTTTCACACACACACACACATCCCCCAGGGACTGCAGACACATGTAGGCAGAACTCTCAAAGTCATTATAGAAAAGATGTCGTGTACACACCTAAGACATACAGCCAAGTATGATATGTTCTAGAAAAGTAAAATAATACATGCAAAAGACTACATACAGGAGACAATCAAGCTCTTCTGGGTACCCTGCTGTGTGGACGATATGTGATACACCCCTAAAAACAGCCCGAGCACTTCGGGAATTCAGAGGAAGACGAGATCTTGTCTCGCTGAAGTGATAAAAGATCTCTGTGGAGAAGACAATTCTGAAACTAAGCCCAGAAAACTGAATATAACTTCAACGTGGAGAATGTAAGAAAGACTTTTGTAGGCAAAGAAAATGATATAAACTGCATCACAGAACAGAGAAAACACAGCAGGTTTGAGAAAGATCAACCAGTGTGGCAGGGACGCAGGGCCCATTAAGAGCTGTGAGCACCAAAGATGACAAAACTATCAAAATCAAAGCCAACCACTTACCTAACGTTTGAATTTCATCTCATTTACAATGTATCCCATTTCCGAAGAGCTGTGGGCATTAGAAATATTACGGTGTTTACAGTCTCCTGGGGGAGACAGACATTCAGTAGCCAGGACAATCGACTGTGCTAAGCACCAAACTAGTGGAAAAGAAAGGTGATTTGCAGGCCAGAACAGGGCTAGGAAGAGCTCCCTGGAGAAAGAGATGCCAAATTAGACCCAAAGGGCTAGTAAGAATGAGGCTGGACGGTGAGGTTGCTCAGACCAACGGATAAGCATGTGCAAAGACCGGAAGCCAGAGGGCAAAACTCCTTCCTGGGAGTGAAGAAGGTGAGCTAAGGTGGGGCTTAGAACAAAAGGAAAACACCACAAGAGTAAAAGGGAAAGGAGGTGGGCAGCCTTGAAATGCAGCATAACCATGTTAGAGAATTCGTGTTTTTGCAGAGTACGGTAGCAGCATCTGTAGTCCCACCACTGGGGAGGTTGAGGCAGGAGGATCACTGTGAGTTCTAGGCCAGCCCAGGCTACACAGAGAGACCCTGTTTCCAAAAAAAGAAAAAGAGAGAGAAAGAGAAAGAATTTGTATTTTTAAGTAATTTTGCTCCAGGTATCTCTAGCAAGCAACTGAGGGGTTCAAAGTAGAGCAGCAACCTCATCATATTCCCATTTTAAAGAATCACTCTGAGCTTCCCAGGAGAAAGTCTGGAAGTGGGACAAGACCCAAGATAGAAGAGCAGTGAGGAGCCTTGTGTGGCAGCCCAGCTATAGATGGAGTTCTGGTCCCCAGTAGTAGCAGCCAGGAAGGAAGGAGGTAGAAAGATTCTAGAGACTTGGGAGGAGTTGGGTGGGATATGTTCTGGTCTGGGCTTCATACACAAACACAGCGTAGGTGAAGTCATATGGAGATAAAATAAGCCAAGGAATACATAGATCCTTTTAATAGAAAATAAGCTTTGTGTACACAGTACAGCGGAAATTCAACATTTGATCAAAGGATAGAAGAATGTGTTTTTTACAAAACCAACTAGTATCTGAGCATAGTGATCAATGCGGGTAATTCTAGCACTCAGGAGGCTTATGCAGGAGAATCTCCATGAGTTCAAGGCAAGCCTGGGTTTCTTACCAAGCCCTTGTGTCAAAAACAAAGAAAAAAACTCGACTAGTTAAAAGAGCAGTAGGAAGAAAACCACAGGTGTGATTGGACTCAGAAACCAAGAGAAGAGAGTAAGCAGTAGGGAGTGGTCAGTATTCTAAAGCACTCAGCGCACAAAGCCACCAATGAAAACTGACAGCATGTAGCCCTTCAGGACTGTGTCGAGAACAGTGCTCAGAGAGTAGAGACTCAAGCAGACTGCTGCTGATAAAAGACGCCCCGACAGTAATCTGCCAAGATGAAGATAGAGGAAGAAGAGGAAAGGCTCTCCATACAGGAGGAAGCAGGATCCAAAGAAAGCATTTTGATTGGTTGGTTATTTGTTTCCAAAGTTAGGGGAGACCTGAGCACATTTAAATGCAAATCAGAAAGAACAATAGTTGAAGTAAAAATCGAAAAGTCAGTAACAAGTAGGGCATTCAAAACATAATATGGATAGCTAGCAAAGATTTTTTCCCAGTCTGTGGGTTTTCGCCCTACTCTATTGGTGATTTCTTTTGCTGTGCAGAAACTTTTTAATAGCATGTGGTCCCAAGCATTGATTCTTTGTATTGTTTCCCGTGCAGTCTGGGTTTTGTTCATAAATTTTTTTCCTACCCCTATGTCTTCAAGGGTTCTTCCTATTCTATTCTCCAGTAAATTTAATGTTTCTGTTTTAATGTTTAGATCTTTGATCCACTTTGATTTGAGTTTAGTACATGGTGAGAGACGTATATCTAGTTTTAATTTTCGACATGTGGTAAGCCAATTTTTCCAGCACCATTTGTTAAATAGGCTATCCTTCTTCCAGTGAGGGTGTTTGGCTTCTTTGTCAAAGATGAGGTATTTGAGTGTGCCTGGGGTTGTTTCTGCATCCTCCAATCTATTCCATTGATCCTCCGGTCTGTCTTTTTGCCAGTACCATGCTGTTTTTAATACCGTAGCTCTATAGTATAGTTTTATGTC
>PVJO010003798.1:85218-117958 GCA_004026905.1 Hystrix cristata
ATTAAATCTGTATAGTAGTTTAGGAAGTATAGCCATTTTCACGATGTTGGTTCTTCCTACCCAGGAACATGGGATGTCCTTCCATTTTTTGATATCCTTTTCAATTTCTTTTTTTAGGGTGCTGTAGTTTTCAATGTAAAGGTCTTTTACTTCTTTTGTTAGATATATTCCTAGGTATTTTATTTTTTTATGTGCAATTATGAAAGGTATATCTTTTGTTATTTCTTTTTCGGTCAGACAAAGGTCTAACATCTAGAATATACAAAGAACTCAAAAAAATTAAATCTCCCAAACTTAAAGACCCAATCCAAAAATGGGCAACTGAAATGAATAAACATTTCTCAGACGAAGAAATAAAAATGGCAAATAAATACATGAAGAAATGCTCAACATCACTAGTCATTCGAGAGATGCAAATCAAAACAACGTTAAGATTCCACCTCACTCCAGAAAGAACCGCGTATATGGAAAAATCAACCAATAAGAAATGCTGGCGGGGCTGTGGGGAAAAAGGAACACTCCTCCACTGTTGGTGGGAATGTAGACTGGTCCAGCCACTATGGAAATCAATATGGAGATTCCTCAAAAAACTACAACTGGAGGTTCCATTTGACCCAGCTATTCCCCTACTGGGGATCTTCCCAGAAGAATTAAAATCGTCATACCACAAGGACGTATGCACTACCATGTTCATAGCAACACAATTTGTAATAGCTAAGTCTTGGAAACAACCTAAATGCCCAACAACCAACGAATGGCTGAAGAAGATGTGGTTTTTCTACACGATGGAGTACTACACTGCCATAAAAAAGGAAAAACTAGAGTCATTCATATATAAATGGATGTTTCTTGAGAACATACTCTTAAGTGAAATAAATCAGACACTCATGAGCACACATTGAATTGTTTCTCTGATATGAGAGACCATAATGGTAAATAAGGACAAAGAGGTGTAATAGATATTCTATAAAAGGAGGATGGTGTGCAGAGGAGTGGAGTACTAGAAGGAAAGAAGGGGAAAAGCAGAAAGGCAACAGGGGAGAGAGGGGAGTGGGAAAATATGGAGGATGATGAATGAACCTGCTGTAAATAGGGAGGGAGGGAGCAGAGGGGAGGCAGGGAAGAGGGGGGAGAACCAAGATACATCATGTATAGGTACAGAATTAATGTAATGAATGTGACCATTGTATGTAGAATGTACCAATACATGTTCTTGGTTTAAAATTAAAATAAAAAAAAAAAACAAAAAACAAAAAACATAATATGGCTCTCAGTCTTCAGTGAGAGAAGAGACACATACTTTATTGTAACTTCATGGAAAGATCAAAAGGCGGGTGTAAGTACATGTAAGTTTCTAGGTTCAGCAGCAGGATAATTAATGAGAGCTCTATTGGATTCTGTATTCCATAGAATCCAGCAAACAAATCATTTTGACAATGACCAAAGATTTTAGAAAAATAAAGAGAGAACTATCTAGAGCAACATAGTAAGACTTGTGTGTTGTTTTAGGACTCAGCTGAGGGAAGGAGGCTGCAACCTCAATCATAGCCTGATCTGCACCGTTGTAATTTTCCCTAATATCCCCAGAATCTCCCATTTAGACATGGAAAGACAGAGTTGCTAGGAGAGTGCTGCAGATTTAACATAAAAATGAAAAAGAAGCAAAGTGGTACTGAACAAAAATTAATTTGGACATGGTATCCTAAAGGCATGTGAAGTATAAAGAAAGGCCATATTAATGAGGGTAAATGAAGACACTTGACAGTAAAAAAAAAAAAGACCTAATAGCAAATCTTGAAGATTTAATATAACAGATTATTTCTCACTAACATAAAGTTCAAGACAAGCAGAGAGTCATCTTCTATGTGGTGATTCAGAGCCCAAGTTCCTTCTATCTAGTGCCTTTGTTCTCCTTGGGACTTTGAAGTCCTCTGTTGGCTCTTTTGCACCCCGTAGCAAGATGAGGTAGGAGGGAAAATGGAGATTACAAAAGAAAACATGGAGGATTATGGGAGGAAACATGGAGGACTGTGGGAGGAAACATGGAGGACCATGGGAGTTTAATCAGCCAGACCTGGAAGAAACTCACATAGCTTCCACTGGTATTCTATTGACTTGTCACATGGTCCCATAAAAAGAGTTTTGATAAGTGTACTGTTTATCTGACTGCCACAGAAGCATAGAGACAAGTTAGGAGGATTTGCAAAAATCTAAACATAGAGAAGTAGGCTGAGACAAATAGAAATAGAAATGATAGGAAAAGTACATTGGGAGAAAACAATTCGGTGATTACTTAGCTCATGGATGATAAGCTTCTGTCTAAAGTACAACATTAAAAAAGAATGATGAGGTCAAGGTCTAAGGTGTGAGTTCTACTCTAACTCTGCTATTTAGAGGCCCATTTTCCCAACATGCTCCAGTTTTCTTTATCTGGCTTAATTCTTTCGCTAGGAAAAAAAGTAGTAAGTGTCAGGATGGGAAGACAGAAAGTTACTCAACCTGCAGTGAAATGTCAAGTAACCAATTTAAGTGCCGTAAGCCTGGGAAAGATATTCTAGACTAGGTAAGCTAGTGGACTCCTGTTCGTAGAGTGACAATTCCAATTCCATCAATTCCACAACTCAATTCCATTAAAAAAATCTCCTCACAAGGAAAATCTTCCCAACATCACTTCAATTAATATCTATGTACTTAGAGAAAGTGTAACGCTTACACAGTAGGAATCCAAATTCAGTTTTCTCCTCTGCTGTTGGAAACCACTCGGCCTCCTCTGCGCCCTCTTGTGGTGATACTGTGTAACAACAGCCATGCCTGGGCGTCCCAACTTGAACCATTAGCCAACACCATGGAAAATGAGTCCTCTTTTTCTGTTCTGCATTTGTGTTCTTAAGGAACAGAGGAAAGGGGAAAAAGGGAAGAAGAAAAAAACACTCTTTTGCACCTTGCAATCTGTCTTATCACCATAGCAATGCCTAAAACTCATAGACAATAGTAAAACTGCCAAAAATCAGAACCAGCTAATACCTAACATGTTTTATAGTTTGAATTGTCAGTAGCCAAATGAACGATTTTAATTGCTATGCCAAATGTCTGCCTTTCTAAATTTCATCTAAGTTAATTATTAAATTTAATAGGAGATAAGTGGAAAGGTTTTGGTATTATACCTATTTATAAAAATAATTAGAAATATTGAACCTAACGTCCAAGCTCTATGCCAATTACCAATTAGGTTGTTTTAATAAAGCGATCATTAGCGGTTCTGACTTCAATGCGTGCAATGCTTGGCTTGGCAAGGGCCTAAGGCTTCCTATTGCTTAGGGTTCTAAAAGGTTAAATCAGCTTGCAACCCCAACATAATCTTGGTCAAAACAGTTTTCTAATCCTGAACATACCACACAAAATAGCACATTCTTGTACTGTTGGTGTCACATTTTTTCAAATTTTTTCTTTGTAAAACATTGGCTGATATTACAATAAAGGGCCACACAGGGCCCCATATTTTTCTAATTCCATGAAAATAATATAAGGCATGTTTTACACTTTGAACTATGAAAAAAGATCAATCTCTGAGTACTTTGGGAAGACTTAAATATTCACAGGTTCTCTAAAATTGACAAGAATATGAATTTAGTAAGTATCTGGACCTCCGGAGAGAATTTTAGAAAATTCCAAATATGTTAATAGATATTAAAAAAAAAAAGCCATTCCTGTGTATGCAGTCAAAATACAATGACGGTTTCTCTACATTACTCTTTAGAGTACCCTATAATAAAATGAGCATGAATAATTTAATTATCTACACTGTTTACTCAGAATCTAAAATAGAAAACGACTTTCAATAAAAAAATAGTCCCCAATTTACAAAAAGTTCATTTTCAGAAGTTCATTTCCAAGTCGTTTATTTTAAATACATACAATACTATTTCATGAGAGAAGAAAAGGGACAAAAAATGGTGCTTCTTAGTTTAGCACTCAAAACAATCTTACTGACTGCGAAATTATTGAAATATTTTTTAAATTTTATTGGTACCTTTTACATACACATAATGATCACATTCATCATAAGGATTTTGTACCTGTACGTGATATATCTTGAGTTTCTTTCCCCTTTCTCTCACCTCCCTTCAACTCCTCTTCTCCTCTTTTTATGACCGTTCTGTTTCCATTTTTTCCATCTTTTCTTATTCTTTCCTTTCCCTTTCTCCCTTCCCTAGTTCCCCTCTCCTTTGAACATTCTCTGTTTCACAATATCTATCATATATTTTGGTCCTTTTTTACACTTTCGGTTTCTCATACCAGAGAAATAATGTGATGCTTACTCGTGTGTGTCTGATTTAAATTTTTAAAATTTTAAAATTTTTAAAAATTTCCAAAAGTAGTATTTTGGACATTAAATAGATCTATATACAAAGAGGAGAAAACACAAAAACATGAGAGCATGTAGATTTTGAAAGATAGACTCCTAGTATCTGAAATAGATTTAGGGTTTGCACTGAGAACAGGAAGTTCAAATATCAGGGTTCAGATTTGCCATTTGTCCGCTGTGTTACCCCAAGCAAGTTACAGAATGTCTCTGTATTCGATTTTCTTCATCTATAAGTGGAAACAGTAAGAGCACATTCCTGATAGTAGTGGTCGAAGTATTTAATGTCTTAATAGATGCAAAGCACTTAGCACAGTTTCCTGTTCACAGTAGGCTCAAAATAGTGTTCTAGTGCTATTTCTGTTTAATATGATGCAAGGATTAATAAAAGTTAGATGCTGCAAGAGTGCAAAATGCAGTAAAAGCTAACATCTTATCTTTTAGGCAGGTCCTAAAAAGCCTTTCCAGAGCAACATACAAATGAGAACATATGCATTGCCTGCTCTGTTACTTACCAATTTTGTACAATCATGTAAAACTATAATATAAAGTCAAAAAGAAATTAAGCCATTAAATTTTATTCCAAAAAAGTCTAAATTGTATTCCACCTTGCATTTAAGCTTTAAAACCAGCCCCATATCGCAGGGCCACGATCGCCCTTCTGACGCTGAGCGGGGATTGTGGTTGACACAAATGGTCTCTGGAGCCCAAGAAGGCACAGAGGCTGCAGCAGCCTTCTACAGGACCAGACCCGGGGTGCTGAGAAACATGGCGGCGAAGTCTGCTCGCAGACGCTCTTACAGGCTGGCACTAAAATTACAGGCTCACGGGGACTTTACATTAGAAAAAAAAAAAAAAAAAGATTACCAACCTTACAGAGATTTTTATTTTTTAAAGTTTTATTCCCTAAAAAAGCATAAACTTTTAAAATTAAAATAGAAACAGAAAAAAAGATAGATGCAGTTCCTGGCATAGTGGCCATTTAATGTTAGCCGAAGTCGTGGCAAATGCAGAGCCTCATAGAAAGAAAGGGCCCCCTCCCTCCTGCGGAGAAAAGCCTGCCTAGTCCTGGACTGGACTGTACTTCCTGCTGTCTGTTGCAAAGCCAGGTGGTGGCGCCGTGGCACCATTTTGTCAAACGATTCAATCTGTCTTTTGAAAAATGAATTTTAAGCGTATTTTATTCTTCTCTGTAGTGATAAGGAGGCCCAGCCGTTAAGCCCTTTAGGTTGTTTTAGTGTTTTCTTCTTTACAAGAAAGTGTATCAGACCTGTGAATTTGATGCACAGTGTCCTTTCTAGCGGATTGGTAGGTGGTGGCATTTAATGGCACTGTTGCTTTCTTAGTTGATGAAAATAAAAATGTTACTAGGTATATTTTGTCCATAGTATTTTCATGTAACAGTAATTTCTAAAAAAGAAAAAAAAAAAAAGCCTTACAATACTTCCAAACCCACCTCACTGGCTGAATCTCCAAGACAAATAAAAAAGACTTGAGAAAGCAGAAGAGACTCAGTTTTAATCCAGCTTCTCTCTCTGACCCTGGCTGCTCGGAGCAGCAAAGATGCTTCCTCCTGAAAACAGTGTCGAAGGGTCAGTTTGGTGATAGAGCCGGCCTCTGATTGTGTTGTATATTCTGTGGATCTAATTAATTCACTTTCTTCTTAAAAGTCTGAGATTAATCTGGATCAGACCCCAAAAAGAAAAACCAAATTGTCTGCCTGTGAACTGAGCCATTTCCTCCTCCGTCTGCGCGGCTTTGTTGCTCTGCTTCTGTCTTTGGCTGACCCGGGACAAGTCTCACGCTGCAGTCCCCATTCCACGTTTGATTCCGACTACAGCGCACGTCAGGGCCACAGAAGTCAGGGCGGCTATTGAAACGCCATCTCCCGTTAGACACATCGCAGGCGACAAGTGAAGCCCAAGGAGGAAGACGCATCTGAAAGCGTCCGTGTCCAAGCTCAGAGTCTACACAACCGGCGTCCTTGAGGCCCAAAATGCAGCTTCAGCCCCACTCAGGGTACCCCTGATGGAAGCGTGAGGCACAGAGGCAGACTCATGGTCATTTATGAGGGTCCCTGTGGGTGCCGTCCTCTGCCCTGTCCGCTGCCACATCCCATATCCAGGTGGGCCCTCTGAAGCCCTGGACCTCCAGTCCCACTGACTCTGCTGGGTAAATCACCAAGCAAAGAATCTGCAGGTCAGCCCGGGGCTTCTATAACCACATTTTTTTTTTTTCGTGCTGGGGATCGAACTTAGGTCCTTGTGCTTGCAAGGCAGGCACTTTAACCACTCTGCTAAATCCCCGGCCCTGTAACCACTTTTTAAACCTGGTTTTTTTTCCCCAGTGGAAATCAGGTTTCTTTCTAAACAAAGCTTTATCCTGATCCTCCCGATGCCAAACAAACTGAGGAGGTATTTTAATCATATAACTTTTATTTTACAACTTAAAATGTATGAAATTTACTTATTAAAAAGCAACAAACAAGAAAAATTGAGATATTTTAGACCCGAGCCTGAGTGTCCAACCCGTTTTGATGGACCTCCATACAAAAGCTGCATGCGTACAGCACAGAATCTGAGGGAGCTGTTCTCATTTCCTCTGATGATCCTCTGCTTCCCCGCGGGACAACAGTTAGAGAAATAAAGTTGGAGCAATTGGAGCCTGACAATGAACACAGAATCCCTGATGGAGAAATCATTCTCAAACTATTGTTTTAGGACAGCGCCCTGACTTTGTTGGCTTCATTCCGTTTTGTGAGGCAGCTTCCAATTCCTCAGAAGTATGAATTTTACCTTAAAGATAAGATAATATTACCCCACTAAATCCTATGGGGATTCCACTTGATGACTGTCTCTAATCTAACAACGCTCCTTTTATGATCCTGGACCCGCTTGCATGATAATATTGAGATGCACTTAAAGACAAATGATTTGTGAGACATCTTCTCAATTTTCTCAATGCTACTTAGTACTTTTTGTGAGTAAGAGACATAAGGGAGAAAACGTAAAGCTGAGTCTTAAAGCTTTAGAGGCTGCCAGGTTTTAAGACGCTGGATTGGAATTACAATGACGGGCCCCTCTCCTTGGCTTTACTTTCTCATCCCACTTTGACACCTGGGACCGCCACCCTCAAACCTTGAAAATCAAAAAGGGGGAAGTGGGGAAATGGCAAGAATCTTGCCTCTTTTCGGTTAACCAGTTCTGGTGTATGGTCCTAAGCTAAAATGGAATTCCCTCTAAACAAGAACACTTTTGTGTTTTCTCCCATCTGCAGCTGGAAAAAGAGTACCAGAATTTGCCTGATTGTAGACTTCCTTCAGAGAGACTAGAACTAGATGCTAGAATATAATTTGTTTCTGTCTTAAGTGCTTCTGCAGACTGCAAAATCAAACCCCTCAGCGCAGTTTTATCAGGGTGTCCCTCCTCTGGGCACAAACGATAGGCTCCTTTTAGATGGCGGGGATACGTCTGTGGAGTTTGATTTCCAGGGAGACAGGGCAGGATTTGCTGCTATGCAGACTGAATAATGTTGGAAGCCAACATCATGTCACATTTTGTGTGCAGTTTCCAAAGATTAATCCAAGCGTTACAAATGGGACACAGACTGCCATTGTCCCCGGGACACTTTAATAACCCACACCTACAATATTCAACCTGTTGTTTGCATAGGGACAACTTTGGGACACAAAAACCCACCAGAACGACTTAGGGAAAGGAGCCCTGGAGAGAAAGAGACCCAGGCGCCACGGCACCTCCACAGCTCATCTTTCATGGCAAATGAGCCTGCTCAGAGTTTGCTTATGCCGGGAGGGGGGTCGTGCAGCCCTCTATCTTCAAAGCTATGCGGCCAGCAGTGTTTAAATCTGCAGCGTGCTGACTCGGTTTCTTACACTTGCTGCACTTGGGCAGTGTCTGCTAAATTGCAGATAATTCTTGTTTTGTTTTCCATCATGCAGCTCAAATTAAGCCACCAGAATAATGGCACCTGACCAGTTTCTTCTTTCATTTTCCTCCCTATCCCCCTCTTTCCTGTTGCTCCACTGGAATATTCTTCCGCAACCAAGGACGCAGGAGAAATGGAGACAAGATGAGATGGCCTCAGAGTTCACTGTCTCCAAACACTCTTTACTGTCCCAACCTCACTGACGTTAGAAAACAAACTCTAATGGCCTGGAAGAAGTTGTGACTAAGTTCCACCCTGAGTTTAAAATATCACTAGAAGATGTTTTTAACATAAAGAGACAGATACCCTTAAAAGGTCTAACAAGAAAAATATAGTAATGATATATTTACTGTTAGATGCTGTGAACAGTAGCATAAAAATAACTTCCTTCTTTTCATAACGCCTGGTTGCCACAGTATATAGCAGCATGGCTGCAATAGGTGGGAAAAGTTGAAAGTCGAGAAAAAATTCTAAGAAAAACACTGGGGAAATCACAAAGAGGCCAATACACTTACAGATGCCTCGTGAAGGAAAAGCTATATATGTGTGTATCACGCCAACGTAAAGAAACCATATGCAAGTCACTTAGTTTCCACTTTCACGACAGGTTTCTAATTTGTGAAAAATCACAAAAGACAGAAGAGATAACCGAAAGTTAGCAGTCTACATTTTGCTGAAAGGACACTGTCCTACCACTTAAACTTGAGCTTGGTACTCGTTTAAATAAGTACCAATAAATCCATCATAAAGTACCATTTCAATTTTACCTTTAGTGGTTGGTTACAAAATTTAAATTATAGTGTTAAATCTTTTAATATAATTTTTATTTCTATTAGCACTCTTATAACCAAGAAATCACAGGTGTCTTCTTGACTTCTAGAAATATTATTAACCTTGAGATATAAAAGCAATATGACTAACACGGGGATTTGTACACGATGTAATCAGCTAAAAGTCTCATCTGCAAGTATATTAGCATCAAGCAGGCTGTGTGAAAAGCACACAAAGACTACTTTGACTTTATAAGCTTAGTGTGAAGCAGCAGTAAGACAGTGATTCAAGGGTCTCAGGGTCCCACATTGTAATAAAGGCGTCAGCTAAGCTCATTCCCTTCTGGGGCCCAAAGTCTCTTCCAGGTTTACACGGTTGTTGGAAGAATTCAGTTGTCTGCATTGGCAGACCAGAGCCCCTGCTCACTTGCTGCCATTGGTCAAGGGCCACTCAGCCCCCAGAGCAGTGATGGCCAATCTTGGCTGCAGTGTGTCGTAGGTTCGGCACCACTGCCCAAAGGATGCCCACAGTTCCTTTCCAGTTGGCCGCATCCACAGAACCTCCCAGCTCCTTTCAAGAGCTCGCCTGATTAGGCCAGGCCCACCTGGATAATCAGGCTTCTGATTGGCTGGTTGGTAACCTAAGCACAGGAGTGATACCTCCTTATATCCACAAGTGCTGCCTGTGTTTAGTGAAGAGGATTATACAGAACCTGCTCGCCAGAGTAACTTTGAAAACCATCTTAAAATTCTGCCTCCCACCAAAGCTGGTGACAGGGAAACAGTTATGAAGGAAATAACGTAGGAGCTAGAGAAGGGAGGAAAAGGCTTCTCTGGGATAATAATATTTGGTGTAGGATACACAGAGCACAGAATGAGCCTGTTGTGGTAATGTGCTCTAAAGGAGGTTTTACTCTTCAAAGTTAATATATTATGATGGTATTTTTGTATCAGTTCATTTTACATAGCTATAAAAAAAATCTGATTCAAGGTAACTTACAAAGTAAAGAGGTTTGTTTAGCTTATAGTTTTGGAGGCTGAAAATCCAAACAGCATGGTACTGGTTCCGGTGAGGGCCCCTTGGGTGCAGTGTCATGATGGCAGTGTGTGTGACAGCAAGAAGACACATGATCCAACAGGGACCCAGAGACCAGGAAGGGCACAGGCCCCTGCTTTTAATACAGAGTCTCTTTAGGGAACTGGGGTCCCCCAACAATAAGGCTAACCCCTTCTTGTTGCACTACAGCAGATCCTGAAATTCACAGGGGTTATGTTACTGAGCATCTGTGAATTGTGAAAAACCATGAATTTCAGATATGATCAAAAAAGTGCCTATAAATGCCTATTTTTATGATTTAAACCCTAAACACGCTATGTCTCCTCCAGTTATGTAATTTAATTTAATAAGATACTGTATGAATAAAGCCTGAGAAGGTGGAGGGCTTTTTGGCAGCTTCTTGGGGATTTTAGGGCTTTAAGAACAAAACCAAAAACAGTCAAGATGGCTACATGCAGTTCAGCGATCTGTTAGGATGTGGGATGCTGGTGCATCTACCAGAGGTGGGTTACAGGGCGGCAACCAAAAAGCAGCAAGGAGAACTGAATAAGGCTCTGGGATTGGCTACTTGCAAACATCCCACCAAAAAAACAATTGCAGAGGATATTTGCAGTTTCTGTGAAATTGTGCATGTTTCCACGAAAAATTATTAGTTAGGTTCTAAGGAAAAATCTGTGAACAACTGAGGCCGTGAACTCTGAACTGCAACTTCGTGGGGATGTGCTTTACCCCCAGTCTAGCCATGTCACACTAGGCCACACCTATTCAAGGTCCCACCACCTCTTGCTGTGGCTCCTAGGAGACCAAGCTTCCTGCACAGGATCCCCCAGGGGACACTCTCAAACTATGTCCAATCGTAGCACTCGTAAAACTCCATTTATATGTCAAAGTAGGTGCTTATTTATTTATTTTCAGGTTTTCATGATATGGAAAGCTTTACTTCCAATGCATATTTTTTTTTTTTTTTTGTGGTGCCGGGGATCGAACTCAGGCCCTTGTGCTTGCAAGGCAAGCACTCTAATCACTGAGCTAAATCCCCAGCCCCAATGCATATTTTTGAGTGAGGCTTTTTTTTTTTCTAGATGCTCTAATTTGAGTTCTGATAGGACAGAGACCTGAGATGCGTTTGTACACATAACTGAGTGGCAGAGACATTTGCCCCAGTAGCTGCAGGCGGGGAGGTGCTGAGCTGGTTTGCCCTTGGGCCGGGTGGAGAAACTGCCTGACAAGCCGATGACTGACCTCAGCATGGTGGTAGCTGGCCTCAAAACCTTCACTCCTTAGCTCAGAAAGCACCTGTAGTAGCACTTTTGAAATATTATGTTCTACTTCTGCATTTCTCCCTGTCTCTGCTCCAAGCAAGCCAAGGCCCCTTGTGTCTCTCAAAATGCCATCGGGTACTTTTTCTGTCTTTGGTAAAAAATGTAAATTTGTCGGAGAGATAATGCTATGAGATCTGAACAGGCGGAGATGCCAGAGAGCTACCTACCCTGTGAGCATTCAGTAAGAGGAGGGAGAATAAATAAAAAGGAAGGAGGCGAAGTCAGTGGGTTGAAAAGAGGGCACTGGTGGTGAAAAGGGACGGCGGGGAGGTCACAGCATCTCGGAGGGGAACCTGTGCGGAGGGATCCCACTCCTCCCAGATAATTCTGCTTCTAGCCTATGACCAGAAGCAGCAAAGCCGTTAGACTTGAAAGGGCCCCTCTCTGTCCGGGACAATGACCATCTCATTAAAAAAGCACTGTGGCCCCCCGGCCAGAGGTGCCTCCTATGGCAGAGACCCGGCTGGGGGCACGTGTGAAGAGCTCCGCGACGCCCGGGATTGTAGACTGCACCGCACTCGGAGTGTGGAGCGTGTAGGTGCCAAATGCCGCCCTCACTAACCGCATCCAAGCGGTAAAGCCGCTGTTCTATAAATTGCTGGCAACGTAGTCTTGCTCATATAAACCACCGGGAGCATTTTTATACCTTAGAAATGTCCATCTTCTCATCCTCCGGAGGGAGCTGCCCGCAGGCGGGAGCCCTGGGCACACTCGTGTGGCACCCTTCGTCGAGTGCTCTTAGCACGCGAGCGCGCCGGGCTGACGCGGGTCAAGAGTCCTGCCTTTCGCCCTCCAAGAGGAAGAAAAGGCAAGAAAGAGAACAGCAGAGACAAGCAGCGTGACAGGGCGGCTACTCAGCAAGCCTCGGAAAACAAGTCAGATCTCACCTCTTCCCTGCTCAGCTCTCTGGTCTTGGGGAAAACATTTTAGAGACCTCCCACCTCGTTTCTCTTACTTACTGACGTCTTTCTACTCTTGAAAGGGTCCGCTAACCCTTCCCGTCTTGGCTATGAAGTGGGGCCTATACACACTGATTATTAGCAACAATCGCGGCAACGCAGTGTGTCAAACGCCGTAGTGTTAGATGAATTTATGTGACCTGACATCAGTTCTTGCGGTCAGCACATCTCTGTTAAGGACCAACTTTGTTCCCAAATGTGAATGAGGAAAGTCGCAAATGCTTCGAGATGCCTCCCTTTATAAAATGACAGATATGGCCCGCAGGTTACCTAAATAACCTAAAACACGGTGATGGGCTCGAGGAGAAACTATCCGACTGGCCTGTTGTTTGGTTTTGATTTGTTTTGGTGTTTGCAGCACTAGGATCGACCCAGGTTCTCCAACATGCTGGGCGGCTCCTCTACCCCTGAGCGACACTCCTAGACACCAGCCCATTTTCTTTTTCTTAGTGAAAATCTGTATATTATATCCACACAGGTGTATTTGGGTCAGGAGGGGAAAACTGCAGTTAAAGAACAGAAAATATTAAATTGAGTCAAGTGACTAGTTTTAAAATAAATAAACAGAAATTTTGGATGCTGATAACTAAATTTTTGAATAATTAAACTATTGCATAACTGGTCAATGAAATACACTATATGTTTATCAGGTAATTCACTCAATAAAAGTAACCATCTGTATTCTTTAGTAAAATGTGGCATCTTAAATACTTGCATATCCTTTTCAGCTTTTATGTAATTAAAAGTTAGTTTAAAAGTGAATTCAGTCAACTAATTTTTAATCCAATTCCTATATTTTGTTTTTGTTTTAAAAGAAATATGTTTGAATACATTCTTAGGTGTCTATTTTCCCAAGTAAACATGGCTATAATAATTTATAGCAGGA
Organism: Hystrix cristata; assembly: GCA_004026905.1. NCBI lineage: Eukaryota > Metazoa > Chordata > Mammalia > Rodentia > Hystricidae > Hystrix > Hystrix cristata. Next base: position 98,521 of record PVJO010003798.1, read on the forward strand.
TACTAAGAAATCTTATTTCAGTCATCAGTCAAATAAATGGAAATATTGGCTGGTCTAGAACTCACCAACCCATTTCAAAAGGCTAACTCATATTTTAAAAAGAAAAAATCGCTGGTGTTTCCTGGCTCTAGGTTAATATGTAAAGTAGGTATCAGTCTGATACCTGACATCCCAAATTTGTATTTAATGTTATAGGCATCTGCAGAAAAGAAGGAAGAGACAAAAAAAAAAAAATAGGAAGAAGATTGTTACAGTCATAGCAAGGAGAGTTTCCAGTACAATTAAAATATATGATATGACAATCAGCGCCGTGTAGGGTGATAGCGGAATGCTGTGTAAACGGGGACCCGGTGCATGGCTGCCCAGAGCACGGCTTAGACTGACGCACAAACACAAGGAGCGCGGTTATATGGCCCTGTGTGGGCAGCCGGGGCCATAAAGCTGAAAACGTTGAAATACCTGATGTGCACCTGTGTGTCTTATCAAGTTCAGGCTCAATTTGGAAACTTCTGTTTCTAGAAACATTGTATAACATTGAGGAAGGAAACAGGATTAGTTTGTAATGAATTAGAAAGACCAGAATAAAATTCTTTTGTACTCTTCTATGTGTATTAAAGATTTTGGTTTTAAGTAATCGGTCTTCATTAAATTTTTCAGATGACACAATGTATTTATATGAATAATGAATTCCTAACTTTTACTATTTTAGGGAAATTTTTTCAATATTATTTGATACTAATGTCTAATGCCTAATGTTATTAGACATTTGCACTAATATAAATAGTAACTCAGTTACATGTTGAAGAAACTCGACACATTGTAGCTACAAAGGTTATTTTATAATTATGCCAGTTTGTTAAAATAATCTTCCGTATTATTGTGGAAAACATGTACTTTACCAAGATTTGAGTGATTGCATCATTTTCTCTATTTTAAAGCTGAGGGTATAGATATCAAAGTTAAAAGGAATTGTGGCAACGAACTGGCTAATTTGTTGCCTGCCCATAAAACAAGTTGGAAAATGCTGAGTTAATTCAGTGATAACACCGATTGTTTCCCTAAGAGTTAATAGAAAGTCACTCCCACAATCACACAATTAGTATGCATGGGACTTAGGAACTGAGTCAAATGTAGCTGAAAATCATCAATTGTTTGCTGGTCCAAATTCTATTTTTCCCAGATACGTTGTTCAGCTTGTAACAGTTTTTTCAGTAAGCTTGGCAATACATGCAGACGAGAGTAAATTCACTCGCTCCAGCAAAAGTCAATTATGAATCTAATTTATATAGACTGGTTTTCTAGGGCAAACAAAATAATGGGCAAATTTCTAATTGTTTGTTTTTCCAATTGTTTTAATTTTAAGAATTAAAAGGGTTCTTTTAGAAAGCTAGAAAATGTTAAATTTAACTATCACTTTAAATTTTAAAATGTTAAGGTGAATGAATTTGTTGGTATATAAACTGCATTGCTCTTCCTTATTTTGTTTGCTTTTTTTAATTTTCAGTTCCAAGTTCTAATTCAGTGACATAGTCCTGAAAGATTTGTCATGTAAAGTATGATATGTGAGTAAACAGAGATATTTTAAATAAGATATAACACTATTTTATTAAATATGCTTTAAATGATGAAAATAGAAATACTGACATGGAGTATAGAGTAATTAACTCCTCCTTCTGTCTAGGCTTTCTATTAATAATGTAGATGATGCCTTCTAACAATAGCTTTATAGTACTTACAGCGGCATTTCTTGCAATTTTTATAAACAAGAAAAAAAAAAGAGTTAAAGCACTGCACTTTCTTAGTTCATTTGTAATGGAAACTGATGGTGAGAAAAAGGATAGCTAAGGATCAAGTACAACCGAAATGCTCAGCTATGTTAACACCGTGATTTCAGTAAAACACACACATTTATCATTACAGGGAGATTTGGTTGAAGCAAGGACTACTTGAAACCATCTGGGTCTATCCCAGGTTAAATTACTGTCAGGCCCGGCCCAGGTTGAAAACACACCAAGTGCTTACTTTGCAATTAGATTTTAGAGTCTGCATCTTTCTAAAATCGTGCGTGTCTCCTATATTGTATGTTTGCACCCTCGCGAGGGCATTCGTGTTCTGGGGGGAGAGCAAGCCCTGCTCGTCCCTACTCTGTCGGGCTTATTGTACAGTAGCCGTTTCAGGCCCCGCTTATGTTTCCGATTCCTGGGAAGTTCTCTTTGCCGCAGGGCGTGCCCTGAAACACATCAAAAGAATCAAGTCGTACAAAAGAAAAAAGAAACTCAAGTAGGCTTGAACATACAAAGAGAGGGAGAAAGAGAAGAGAAAGGGGCCAGGCAGAGTGTTGAATACAAAATGAGTTCAGCCGACCCCAGGAGTTCCTCGTCACTTACATTTATCTTACTGGGGACAGGGGGGGTCAAAACCACCCACTGCCATTGACTTTGACTCTGTGTGTGTGTGTATGTGTGTGTGTGTGTGATGTGCATTGTACATTAAAAGGAAAGATTTCATGAGGTATCACTTTACCTCACAAAAACTAAAAAAAATGTAAAAACACAAAAAACCAAATTTCCAGTTAAATAAACTTCCTGTGGTTTTCATTTACCTAATTTTTAGTATGTACATCATAATCTAATTGTGCAATGCTTTAACATCTTTACTGCAGTATTTACAATGTACTTTTTGTATTTACAAAGCATGAGAGATTTTCAATTTGTACTTGCAATGTTTTGTGCATGTTTAGTACATATCAAAGCAAAATTCTTGGTTAAGTACCTGTAACAAGTTGGATTTTATATAATGAGCAAAAACATAATTATAATGTAAGTAGTCCAAAACGCTGAAGGAATAAATGTTTCTTAAATGCATGCTAATTTTATCCTGAAGAGGAATGCCCCAAGTTTTGACTCTATGCATCCTTTAGAAATATATTTGAATTGATAAATGCCTTCTCTCAAATTTTATTATCCCACTGGGATCGTAGTCTTTAATGTCTGCACAAATTTTCTAGAGACCGAAAGTGTAACGTCAAGCCTGAATATACTATAGTTCTGCAATGGAATGGCCTTTAAATTGTGGTGGTTTTAAGGTAAGTAAGTTATCAGAAAACAGGAAGAATTGAAGTTGTAGAAAAAGAGAGAGAACAAGGGGAGTGAGAGCTAGCAGATAGACTTTTCTTACTAGAAAGATTCAGAAATACTGTATAAGAACTGCAGGGCAAGATTTTCAGAACTTTAGCAAAAATTTCACTTTCAAGAATGACTTTATAAAGTGCAGATTTAAGAGTTTTTCCAGTACACAGGAATCTGCATTCCTATGTGTTGATATTGTTTACTAACTGAAGGATTTAATAGTAGTATATACAATGCATATATATGAATACTCTTCTATATTTATCTTAGTTTTTCTTAGAGCTTCCAATTTTTGCTGATTGTGTTACTTTCATCTCTCTAAATGTTTACTGCTACCCCTTCATTTTAACGTTGTAGTCTCATATATTGCTTTTATTAATTGGTATTCAATTAAAAACTAAGGTTTTTAAAAGATTTATGCAAAAGACACAAGCACAAGTAGGTGACTGTACCAGGTTTTTGTAGTGGACTATGCCAGACCCTGCTCCAATGGCCTGGCTTGAACAGGGTTCTTTAACCGGACAGAAGTCTTCAATGAAGGCTAGAATCCCAGCTCCTGTTCAAAAGGAGCAGAGTTTTCCAGCCCTAAAGAACTACAGTGATCCTGAAACCCATTTTATAGGCTTTTCCTTTGTTTTGGTTTCTTTCATTTTCTTAAGCATAAAATAAGTAATAATTTCAAACAATTAAGAGTTTGAGGGCAGTTGCATCCAACTACCATGCGTATTAATAATATAAAAATCAACTTATATTATTTCGTTATCATTTTATACAATGGGTTATTCCAAAACCGTCTCTTCAAAGAAAAATAAAAATGATAAACAAGAATCAAGCATGAGTAACAATTCCAATTGTTAGTATTCAAATCACTGCACAGTGTGAATGTGACCACGGAAAAAGCAAACAGACTTTCCCGAAGATTCGAAACAAAACTATTTAGAAAACTACAATAATCATCACACTGCATTCAACCCCCGTGAGCCATGTGTGTGGTTTCCTGGCCACGCAGCAACTTTGCCCGCAGTGAGTTAGGGAGACAAGGGAGACAAGCACGTCCCAGCCTTTGTGTGGCCCTCAGAATCGGGGTGGGGGGAGGTCAGGTCATTCATTCACTGTGCAGGTTTACAAGAGCTGGGGTCAGTCCTCTACCCCTGAGTGCCATGCTGTTCTTAGCAGGCAGCCACCTGTCTTTGGGTGGCAGCCCCGGCCTGGTCCTGGATGGCTCTCAACAGGCATTTCCTGGCTCCCCTTGGATCCTGCCTCCCCCCACACTGGTGTGGCAGTATTTTAAGCAACACACTATTAGAGCATCGGAAACACTCATCACTCCCTAAGTCAAACTCCAAGCTATTATGGAGACAGTGCTCATCTTTTCCAGTGATACTTTGCATGTTCCCCTCAAAATTAAAATAGCTGAAACCAATCTCTTCATCGAATACTTCTGCTGTCAGAAGAACAAACATCTATTCTGCGCCCAGGGCTCGCTGTGGTTGAGGGCACTGGCTGTGGAGTTGGATAGCGCTAACTAAATCCTGACTGTCACTTGCTAGCAGTGTGATTAGAGTGAATTTCTGATCTTCTAATGTTCTCAGTGAAATCGAGCTGATCATCTTTGCCAACTCCCTGGACTGTGGGGAATAAATGAGAGACTAAACCAGAGTGCCAGTTGCCTCTGGTAATAATCATTCAATACATTTTAGATATTATTTTTAAACTAAAATAATCTTCAATTCATGTTTCCCCTTAATTACTTATCAGCCAGGAATGGAGATGAAACTACGTGTGTTTTTCATCCGTACATTCTTAATGCTTTAAGTTTGGTTCTAGACCTCTCATCTCATCAATGTGAGAGGGCTTTAACAATAACTTCAAGCCACCACTGATTCATCTTTACTGCACTCTGACCTATACGCCACTGCCAGTTATTTCTTTATAATGAGGGCTTTCAACAGTTCTGTCCACTACAGTTAAAAATCTTCACTCATTTCCTCTTTCCTCTTCGGTCTGCTGTGCACAGCTTAGATATTCTAATTCTGTTCAGTCTATACATTATTTTCTGATGCAACCTCCATTTGGATGTAGACAACTTTCTGCCTTACAATTTTTTATTGGTAGTCAACAAATATTTACTGAAGGCCTACCATGAACAAGATGCTATAGAGAAAAAGATAGTAGTTTCCAAGTATGTAAACTTAAATACTGTCCTACCAACAATGAAGCTGTCAGAGATGAGACAATTAAACTACTCATATAATAAGCCAGGTAGGAAGAACTCCAGTAAAAGTTGAGAGCAAACAAAAGAGAACTACACTTCTGTAATAGTCTGATCTTGAGTGTGAAGGCCTGGCGCTACATCAGAATTAAATGATTAAAATATACCAAAGTGCTGTCTGCCACCTTACTTCCGGCATGTAGGAGCCCTAGGACCCCAAAGTTGTGTGTTCTTGCTCTCAGTCAAAAGTGCCCTCAACCTTTCAAAATCCTTCCTGCCCCACAAGCAAGTCAGTCCTACATTCTCCATTATTTCTTCTTTCATTATTCCATATTTAATCTTCTTCTCTGTAGCCACTATATCAATTAGTCGGTATTATTTAGCTAAGTATTTAGATGAAATCAGTGAAGATCAAGTTATACTGAGCAATGTTTGATATTGTTTCCTGTATGGTGCAAGTATCTTGCTAACCAGATTATTAGCCTAGTAAGGGCACAATTTATGTCTTAGAGAAGCGCACCTCCTTTTTTCCAGAGTGCCTACCTTAATTCTGATACAATGTAATGATAAAGTAGTAATAATTATTTAACTTCTTTATTTTTGATGAAGAAAATGTACGAAATTTTGCAACGAATATTTCTCACATGATTTGCTAATCTGAAATTCCCAAAATTTATTAAATGTAGCACCAGCTCTGCATGATGCTAATAAGTATTACTCAAAAATCTCCTTGTATAAATATTAGGAACATACTGAGTTAAATGCAGGGAAATACGATTACTTTGCACTGGATTTGTCAGGGCCATCAAAACTCGCATAACATAAGCCTTCAAGAGAGGTCAAAATTATTCAGTATTTCCCAAATCTACTTAGTAACTAATTTCCAGTTTGGGAAATTAGTGTTCCCAGAGCTCACTGGGAAACTCTGATGTTTCTAAGATCCCGAGAGCTGATTTCTACAGTTAGCAAACTCAAATCTTTTGCACTGCTAATGTAGCTGCATATTTAACTAACCGGTAAGTACTATCAGTCCACTAACATTATGAGAAACGCTTGGCCTTTAAATTCTCTATCACTAGCAAACACCTTGGCAAACATGACACAAGTTTCCCTGAAGAGGATGCAGAGTTGAGGACAGAGATCTCTTCTAAGTCTGCCCAAACTTAAGCTCCATCTCTGTGCCCACATCCAAGGCTTCTGCTGTTGATATAAAGTTCTGTGATTCTGTTATTTGATGGCTGAAACAGGAGTCTATCCTTAGATTTCAAGAAAGAGAGAAGTTCCTTATTTAAGATCGTATTCAAAAGGGCAGTCTAAAAACGCATTTTACAATATCGAGTTTAGTTGATGGCAACTTCAGTAAGATTTATATGTTTATTATTAATTAGTAATGTTTTAAAGCTTACGCATGGCCTGGAGCCAATTACCAAAAGTCAAGATCTGAGATCCGAGATCTCAGGAAACAGGCCCCAGGATTTCGTGTGTAACTGTGTAGAAAAACCAACTTTGGAAGAATGTTCTATTGACTCTCCATGGGAAGGAAATACTAACTTTATTTCCTAATGAAGGTATCCCAGACCTTGCCCAGTCTAAACTACAAACATATTCTAATTCAAGCCTGATTCGACTCCAGGGTCCTGCCTGAAATAGATTGTGTGATGCAGATTGTGTGATGCTCTGTTTCTGATGGCCGAGGGAGGTCCAGAGGACCTATGAAGCCTGAGTTGGGGGGTCACCCTCCACCTACTTTACGGTGGACACATAAGGTCGAGTCCATGCTCCATAACTAGGAACAGGACCATGGGAAGCCAAACCTTGTCTAAACTCAACCTTGATGTGACCTTGTGCTGTATTTCCTCACAGGCCTCTTCCCTGCAGAATGAAACCACCATTTCTGAAAGAGGGAGCGCTTGGCCTTTGAGGCCGTGTCTGAAACTTGGCAACAATACCTGGAGAAGCCAGGCTCCCAGCCACGGCTTGCACCAACCGGCACAAGTGGGAGGACCACTGGATGACCCATAATCTACAAGTACTAGCGCTGCTGATCTCTTTCCCACCTCTTGATTCCAGGACCCACCAGATCCTGAGTAGCCAAAACTGGTGAGCTGATCTACTATCTACTATCCTGCATTAAAGACTCTGTCAGTTCTAGGAAGCGGAACTCTCCGGGGTGTGACCTCAGAAATTCTCGCTGTGACTCACTTACTGAGGAGCAACACAGACCGCTGCTTTCAGTCCCAGGTCACGGGTCTTGCCTGCTCCAGCCCATCCACCCGAGAGGGCTGCCTCCGGGTGGGGACTTTGGCCTCCATGCCCTGGTCAGGAGCACTCACACTAAGATCCAGGTCTGCACTACAGCAGTTTAGGCCTCAGCTTCTACCCGTTCGAGAGTCACAGTCTCAAACCTGTGTCTTGCGACATCTGATGGCCAAGGATCCAGGAAGAGTTAGGAGACCGAGGAGACGGTGCCTTGGCCGAACTTAACAGGAATAGACAATGGGTTCCTCCAATCTTTACTTGATCATTTGTGGTTGTGTTTAATCATTTTTGGAAATTTTTGTCACAAAATTCTCTCTGTTTTACTAAAACAGTGTTATCGTCAATAGTTACCAAAATGGGTTACTTTCCGCCATTGAACATTTCCTTTCCTTTCAGTGGCCCTCAAGCACATACATGTTGCATGGATTCTTAGAGCTTCCAGTCTGAATCCACACATAATAGGTTTGTCGTTGTAAACAAAGACCACTTGGATGATGTTAATACACCTTGGAATTGCAATGCCTGTGTGTACTACCCACCACCAGAATAAGTGAAATATCCCTTTTCCTACTTCCACATTCATATATAATACAAATTCCACACAAATAATCACGTACAAATAACATAGGGAAGCATCACATGAAAAACCTTAACCCCTTGTGAACTCAACCAGTTTTCACTGAGGAGCTACTATGTGCCAAGCATTGTACTAAATTCTGGGAATACAATGACTAAGTCACAGACTTTGCCCTAAGAAGTTTACATTCCAGTGGAGAAGTCGCATGATTCAGCAGCCTAATGAGTGCTAGAGCAGTATAACGATAGCCATGAGAAACCCTTGTCTCTGCTCCTTGATGACCCACCAGCCTGGGGTGACTCCCAGATGATCTTTTTCATGCCAAAGCAACCCACAACAAGCAGCAGTCCGTGGTGGAAGCTCACAAGTGGTGACCCAGTGGAGTCCACTTACTAGTGTGTTACTTCCAAACCACCCAACTTCTAAACAAGTTAGATGCTCGCTTCTGAGCATCCTTCCCAGCTTGTCATCAAACTGGTAACCCTCACATTGTGACCCGCAGGTGAATTTGAGGCTGTGCAGTCACAGGGCATGCTTCAAGTTTGGGTCTTGGCACTTATGACTGTGGGCAAGTCACTTAAACTTTCTGGTCTTTGGTGTTTGTCTTTGCAAAATAAAAATAAAAACATTCTATACTGTACCTACCTCACAGGATTATTGTGAAAATCAAGTGGAAATGTACGTGAAAGCATTTTGTAAACTGTTACTTTTTAATCACCCCGTTTTCTGTGGGCTTCATCCTCCCCACCAAATACAGTTCGCCGGCAGGATGTACCCTTAGCCACCTCTCGCCTCGTGTGAGTGAATGCTGCAAGGAAGACCAAGTTCATGCCCTCGCTGATGTCTGTTTTCAGTATGGGAATTCCGACGCCCCACAGAATATATTCCAGGACCCCACAGCTGGAGTCCTGCTGTGTAGACATTCCACCATGAACACACCACTGGACTCGAGCCCCAGCTAGCTTTGGTGACGGATTGTCCCGGGGCCCATTGTGGAGAACTCATTCTTGCCCCAGAGAACTAATCAGACTGAGGCGATTCAAAGAGTCATCTGGGTCCTGCTGCCAGAGACGTCACCAGCCACGCCGGTTGGACCTTCGCTCTTCAGAAACAGAGTGAGAAGGTGGTTTAACGGGGACCCTGACCCAGTTAGAGAAAACGCTCCCCGACTTCCTGACCTATTATAGTTGGCTTAGCAAGGGAGCTTCCTGCACACTCATTTAAAGCAAGGGTCTGGTGACACATCTCTTCTTTTAGCAGGCTATCCCTCAGCCCAAATTGGCTCTTGCTGCTCTGATTTTAGTTTGTCTGTTCTCTGTCCAACGGACCCCTGACAAGATGTGTCTCTGACTTACAAACCTCATATGTCCCCCTTACACACATGCATGCACACACACACACACACACACACACACACACACACACACAAACAGCAAGTGAGGTCACCCATTTTTCCTGTCTCCCCCCACGGCCAAACCCTCCCTGGCCTACCATTTCTGATGATTCAATACGGATTCTGAACTGGCTCACCTGACTAGAAATCTGTGTCACTGAAGCAGTCTTAATCCATCGCAAGTTAAAACCTTGACTCTATTTTGGTGCTGCACGAAAGCTGAAATCCAGTGTCTGTGGGGTGATCACTGACACCCAGCAGTCCCTTAAATAAAGTGACTTCTTTCTTCTCAAAAGCTACCAGTTTCTCCAAAACTAAAAACATACCAGGAATAACACAAAAGTTCTCCTGAGTAAATAGAATGATGATTATGTATTAAAAAACGAATAGAATTTGCAACCCAGAAACTCTGGACTAGGACAAGAAGCCTATAATAGAAAATTTCCACTATAATCCATTCTTCAAGTTCTTAGGGCAAAAAAGAAGATCATAGGAAAACTTTCATTCAGTGCTGGTATCAGTTTTCAAAATACTTTTACATGATATAGAAAATAATTCATAATCTCCTCCTTGCTAGATGTCAGATATTCAGGAAACTAAGAAATCTCCAGATCTAAAACTATAATACTGCATTTTTATTGAAATATTTGAAATGAAGTGTAGAACGTTTTTTAACAGTGTCTGCTATTGTAGTTTAGAATCCCCGCTCGCTGTGGGAAGGGAGCCAGGCAGACTCAGAGTCACAGCCACCCAAGGTCAGGGGCACGCAGCCAAGAGGGTGCAGCGCACAGCGAGCCCGAGCCAGGAAGGAAAGCTGTTGCCGAGGTCACAGATCATGCCTATGAAACCAGATGATCGCCGGGTCATGGTAGCTGAGAAAGAAGAATGGACAGACCCAAGTTGGGAAGCCAATTAAGATGTGGGAACAGGTATGAGAGAGAGTAAGCCTGGGCAGGAGATGGAGGCGCCTACCCCGTAGGAAACTTGTCTCCTGGTAGCCTTTGGTGTGACTTGAAATGCTACATTTTAGTTTCCTTTTGTGAAGTAAAAGCCTCAGTTTTAGTGATGTTGCTTAATGTAGCCAAACCAAAATAGAAACCCTTCCTTACTCCGCAGGTGTACTTTTTACTCTCTTGGTTGATACAATTTTTGTTTTCAGAGACTTTTTAATTTGTTCACAAATCTTTGATAAATTATTTTATCAATAAATTTTTTGTCAACAAATAATTTCCTTGGTTGAACTCCAATTCCTTCTTTGGTGATTAAAAATTGGTAATAAAAATAAAGTACTTTGAGTAATCGTTTGTCTGTACTCGCTCACTGACATAGGAGAGGGCGTGGATAATCTAACACGGGTTACATGTAAAGGAGCTTGATGGAATTAGAATGAAACACCAGGCAAAGGTAGCCAGGAGGACGTTTGAGTGACACCAAGTGAGCATTCCCGGTCAACCTCCATCCGCAGAGTCTACCCTTCTCCCAAAAGGCAGAGGGGGTCAACTTGCCCACTGCCAAGTCCAGGCGCAGAGATGGCCCAGTGAGAGACAGACAGAAGGGACAGGAAAGAATAATGCAGGCAGTAATTTGTGGGAAGAGGTGACTGAACCCAGAGCCTGTAGCTGGCAGCAACGCCGTGCTTTTCACAGAACTCACATTAGAAATTCCAACAGCAGATGGAACCGAGCCAGTAGCCACAGTGGTGAGGAGAATGGGGATGTTTCTGAAAGTGAAGTGTGAATTCTGCATACTTTCCAACAGACTTGAGCTCTCCAGGATTGCCAACACCGACTGCATTGTTGTTTTTCAGAGTGGTTGTTCTAATTGAACCTCGTACCGATTACAGTCTTAAAGTCTTACTTCCTTTACCTTTACCCTATGATCCACTCAGAATTTGTTTTTTCACCTAGCATACAGGGGAAATAATTTTAAAAATAATTGTGAAATAAGAGCATTTGTATAATCACATATTTAAGCAAAAACATGTAATTATGTATAGTTTGATAAATAATTTAAAAGTAAGTACCCATGCTCCAGAAAGGTTCCTTATCTTGAGAGAACCTGAACTAAAATAATTTATACTAGAAAGAGTCCAGGGTACACATCCTAAGATGGGTTTCCGCACTGGACCACTCCTTGACCAGAAAGCAGTAACATCTTCATTGTTAGTGGTAAGTGGGATGCGATAACCCTCAGCATGCTCAGACTCTCACCTGCAGTGAGTTGGAATTGGATGCAAGAGAAAGGTTGTGTAGTGAATTCAGACAGTGTCTCTATCATTTGAGGTATGGTGGCTGTGGTTGTCACAAAAATGCGCAGATGATAATTTGCTTCAAAGTACAATTTTTTTAAAAGAAAACAGTGAGCCCAAATCAGCAATCATCAACTAGGGACACAGTGTGAAATTAAGATAACTGCTATGAAGTATACATCAATATATCCAGACAGCAGTGGAGGCTGGAAACCAGGTCTGACTGTGAGAGGTGCAGAGAAAGCTTACTACACAGAACTGCCAAATTTACTATGCTAAACTCAAGACCTTTATAGAAAAGAAAAGGGAATCCAAAGGCACATGAATACCCACCAGTGGATGTGCTCAAATGCCCATATTCTACTCGAGCATCTGGTCCTTGTGAAGTTGCTCACTCACCACCATCCAAGAGCTTCCAGCCAGTCCCATTGCCCCAGCACCACGCGGTGACCTCCTGTAGGACACTTCCCAGATGGCAGCTGCCTTCACACTAACTTGGCCTCACTTTTTCTTATAGTTCATAGACATAAAGCTAAGGTCAAATATCAGCGTGGCCCACCTGGGAAAGTATTGTTCTTACTTTGGAAGAGAAGAAATTATTTGCCAAAAATTCTGCAACACCAGCCAGTATCCACTGACAGAAACCCAGTTTATGCCTTAGAATGTGTCTCGAGCAGATGGACTAGGGAAGGGTTAGGGTTATCAGTCAAGGCTGGAAAAGGTAGTTGAGTCCTAGAGGAGAACTCTCCAGTAACTTAGAATTTGATGGCCTAGACATCCTAATACTGTTTTGGGATGGATCTCTTAAACTTGGGAGCTGTACTTGCCAACAGTGTAAGAGGTGGAAATGTTCAGTTTTAGAGAAGAGAGGGAGAAGGGCTTCGAGAAGTCCTTAAAATGATTTAATACTTAAGACCAGAGACTTCATTAAATGTTTCCCAGGAGATTCCAGAAAACGTTTCTTGAACACTTCTTTAATCTTCAAATCAAAGGACGTTGCCAGTGTGGGACACTAGAATTGCTGAGAAACTCAGCGCTCTGTCCTTTCTAGCCGGAGTGTACCACTGGAGGGCTGCTGTGGACTGAGCTACCCAGTGTCATGAAGATGCAGCTCTGGAATGGCAGAGGCCAGGTGGTTTTCCCTAACTGTCAGTGGCAAGGTGAATGTCATCATTATATGGGAAAGCAAGTCTGGAACAGAAACTAGAGTTCCTAACACCCAAGTGTCCACTGGAATAGTTGTCAGGGGCACAACAGATGGGTGATAGAGTAAGCTGAATACTGGACCCACCACTGAAGATGTCAACGTATTAGCCTCCCTGGGACCTGTGACCTTTTGTGGAAAATTGGATTAGCAGTGCTGATTAAGACTCTGGTCTTGGGGAGATAATCTTGGATTATATGGATATGCCCACTATATCACAGTTTTATTGGTTCTTCAATTTTGTGCATGCATGTAACATACTTTGATCATTCTTCCCCATCTCCCTCCCTCACACTCCCTTCCCTCTGGTCCCTTTCTTCTTCTCTAAGTAGATAACCCTTCTACTTTCATGTTAAATTTTTTTAATAAATTCTACATGCGATACTTACCTTTCTGAGTCTGGATTATTTTTCCTTGACATGATGATCTCCAGTTCCATGCATTTTCTTACAAATGACCTGATTTCATTTTGGTTTTTTGTTTTTGCTACTGTGAATTGAACCCAGGGCCTTTTTACTGAACTACATCACCATCCATTTTTCCATTTTTTATTTTGAGAGAGGGGTCGCACTAAGTTGCTATGCTGCCCAGGCCAGGCTCAAACTTGCAACCCTCCTGCCTCAGCCTCCCAGAATAAGAGTAGGGGGGCCTACAGGTCACATTTTCTTTATCCATTCATCTGTTTATGGGCAGGGAGGTTTATGGTTTACGACAGTGCTATGAAAAACAAGGCTATGCAGCTATAATATGCTGACTCTAAGTCTTTCAAGTATATGCCATGGAGCGGTGTGAATGGATCATATGGTAGTTTAATTTTAATTTTTTGAGAAATCTCCACTGTAAATTTCTACCATGGCTCAATGTAAGTTATTACATTCCCATCAATATCTTCACCAGAATTTGGTATTTTTTTATAATCTTTCAGATAGTCATCCTGAGTGGGGTGAGACGGAATCTCAATGTAGTTTTGATCTTTATTTCCCTGGTGGCTACAGATGAACATTTTTTCATACATTTACTGGCCACTTATAGTTCTGAGACATATCTGTCAATTCATTTGGCCATTTATTGATGGGATTACTTGTTCTTTTGCTATTAAATATTTTGAATTCTTTATATATTCTGTATATTAATCTTCTGTAAGAAGAGTATGTAGGAGTGATTCTCTGCTTTTTTTAGGCTGTCCTTTCACTCTGTTAACTGCTTCCTTTGCTGTGCAGAAGATTTTTATTTTGGCGCAATCCCACTGAGTCTATTCCTGAACCACTGGAATCTGATTCAGGAAGTCCTTATCTGTGCACATATCTGGAAATTTTCCCTGTGTTGCTCTCTACTAGTTTCAAAGTTTCAGGCCTTATCTTAAGGTCATTTGTTACAGAAGCTTTTTTTTCCTGACAGCAGTCTTTGGCACCTTTGCTTAGAATCAGGCAGCTGTAGCTCTGGGGGTTCATTCCTGTGTCCGCTGTTGTATTCTGCTGTGTCTATTTTTATGCCATTACTATACTATATTATTGCAATAGCTATCTGGTAAATTTTGAAACAGAGTATTCTGATAAGAGCTTTGCTCTTTGGCTCACGATTGCTTTGGCTATTTGAGGTTTTTTTGTGTTTCCATATGAATTTTAGGATTGTTTTTTCTAGTTCTGTGAATAGTGATCTTAGTATTTTGATGTGGATTGCATTGATTCTATGTCACTTTGGGGAGTATGGTCATTTTAACAGTATTAATTCACCCACTTCTTAAACATGTGCATCTTCTAATGTCTTCTTCAATTTCTTCAGTTTTTTAAAATAGAGGTCTTTCTCCTCTTTAATTTTACTCCTAAACTGCTTTTTTTTTTCCTTCATTTATTTGTTTTGATGCCTTTGTAAAAGGGACTGTTTTGCTGGTTGTTCTCCTAGTGAATTTATTATTGGGCTATAGAAACACCACTAATTATTGCATGCTGATTTTCTATCCCACCATATTGCTGCATTTGTTTATTGGTTCTAAGAAACTTTTAGTGGACTCTGTAGGGTTTTCCAAGTATGGAATCATATCATCTGCAAACAGAGATAATTTGAGTTCTTCCTTTCCTAATTGTACTTTTTAAATTGCTCTCTCTTGCCTAATTGCTCTGGCTACAATTTCCAGTACTACATTGAATAACAGTAGTAGGGGTACAGTAGGCACCTGTCTCCTGATTTGGGGAAAATGCTGCCAGGTTTTCCCCATTCACTATATTTCCTATATGTTTACTGCACATAGCTTTTACTGCATTGAGGTGTGATTTTCCTATACCTAATTTATTCAGTGTTTTTATCCACAAGAGATACTGAATTTTATTGGAGGCCTTTTCTGCATCAATTCAGATCATGTGATTTTTACGATTGATTCTATTTATCTGGTAAATTATATTTGCTGGTTTGTGTATGTTGTACCAACCTTGTGTCCTTGACATTAAACCAATTTGATCATAGAGTACAATCTTTTTAATGTGATATTGAATTCAAGGTTAAAGTGTTTTACTGAGAAGTTTTGTATCAATATTCACCAAGGATATTGATTTATAGTTTTCCCTTTCTTTCTCCCTCTCTCTCTCTCTGTCTCCCTTTCCCTCTACCCCACCCCTTTCTGTCTTTCTTTCTGTTGTTTGCTTATCAGATTTTTGGAACCAAAGTGATATTGGCTTTGTATAATATTTGAAAGAGTTCTTCTCCTATCTATTTCATGGAATAGCATAAGGAGCATTATGTCATCATTAAGTCTGGTAAAATTCATTAGTGAGTCCATCTGGTCCCAGGTTTGGGGGTTTGTTTGTTTGTTTAGTGAGCTTATATGTTTGTTAAAGGTAGGAAAAGAAACATGCTTCCCATGGAGAGGACAGTATGGCAGAGAAGGATATTAGATAAATTACCATGAGTCTATTTATAGTGACTTTTCTCTGCACTCAGAGTTTTGGTTTTTTTAAGAGGAACCTCGGGTTTTCCAGTGGTTCACAGGAATAGTTTTCTTCTTCTGGGTGATCTTTCTCTTCAAAAAGTTCAGGTGGAGCTGGCTTTATAATTGCTAGTCCTTTCCAAGGTATGTCTCTCTCCTTTGTAGAGGTTCTAACAAAGGATATGGTCTGAGCTTGCCAAGGTTATTGTAAGCATGGAGTGTGCAAGATTTGTAGACCCGTCAGGTGGCTGCTTCTGATCCTAATCCTGTGAAAAGTCAAGTGACCATTTCCCAAGTGGAGATTTTACAGCTTTCCACTGTGTCCCTTGAAGAAGGACCAGTTCAATGGTTCCTCATGAACTGGGAATAAGGCTAAAGTCTTGAAGATACTGTAAGGCTGCCCTTCTTGCCTCTCTACCAGCCTTTTGACTTCCCAAGTAGACTCTAAACATGTCTCTTTGGTGTCCTTTGCAGTGAAATACAGTGATCTTCTTGAGAAGACAGACTACCTCTACTTGTAGAATGTCATGCTTGTACAATTGCTTACTAGTTAGCAAGCCACTTTCTTCCAGATTGCTGCATAGGCATGTAGCACCAGAAAGGCATCTTTGGCATCTATATCTTTAGTTTTTTGCCTTTTCCTAATATCAATGCCAGAGTAAAGGCTATGAGCTTTCCTTTTTTGAGCAGAGGTCCCTAGGGGAAAGCGTTTGGTCTCAATAACCTCCTGTGAACTTACACCCTGCCTTTCAATGTCCTTCTTGGACATAGCTACTTCCATTAGTGAACCACAATTCCTCAAAATTTTGAAGGGGCAGGTTACTGATGTTCTGTCTGCTTGCATAGATCTGGAAAATCACCTGCTTATAGGAGTGGCTAACCTCTGAGTCTGTAAGCATCAGCGAGGCTGGATTAAGGGTAGTGCAGGTCATTATGGTAACCTCAGGGATGTCTAAAAGCATGGCCTGGCATAGTTCCAACGCATAAAATCTACTTTGGGTTTTGCTGGAATTGGAGAATTACCGCCAATTTTGCTAGTAGATTTCTTCCCAGTAAGGGAGTAGGACATGGTGGGACAATTAAAAATTCATAGTTGAATATTTGGCCTTTGAATCAACATGTCAAAGCAGGAGTAAAGAAGCTCTGACTAGGGCTCCACCTTAACCCCAATTATGGCTCTAGAAGAGGATTTCCTGAGAAGGAAGTTAAAACAGAAGCCAAAGGAATTGAAATTGCTTACCCATGACATTCAATGCCACCCAGAGTTTTTCACAGGAGATGGAGATGCCAATAGAAAGGGGCATTGCAGATTGTCCCAGGCCCCTTCAGTCTTTTTCATTAGAGTAGAAGGTGAAGGCTTTGGCTGACCTAGCCCCTCTCTGGGAGCAGGGGCAATCCTCCAGTGCCATGAGTCGGGCACATCAGCTACCTGACACAGTGAGAAGTGCCCCAGCAGTGAGTTGGTACAGTCATGTGCCCAGTGTCCAGTTTTTTTGCAGGCCTTGATTGGCTATGAGTTTTCCCTTGGATGACTTGGGTATGCTAACAGCATTGCCAATTGTGACAGCCATCATTTTGGTCTCTCTTTTTTTCTCAGCCCTACTCCGTTCATTTTCATCTAGATCCTGATTGTTAAACACAGAAAAGGCCACATCTGGCAACTGGATCATATGGAGTCTGGAGGCCCATCCGTAAACCTACCAGGATCTTTTGAAAATACTGGGTATCTCTAGGGCACTGACCTCCAGGGAACCTCCTGAGTATTTACTGGCCTGAGGATTATAAGGAGGAGGTCAAAGAGACCTCCTAGTGTGGTTGTTTTCATTAAACAGGTAGGGGAAAGCCATATCCCCTTGACAGACAGGTGAGCAGCTGAGGAACAAAGTATTTTTCCTTAGAGGCCTCTTTGTGTACCACGGTTTGGGGGACTTTCCAGAGATAAAGAGCCATAGAAGCCTGATCATAAGGGACTTCACATCATTTTCCTTGCCTTTTGCAAAAAATATCTAACTGAAGAATAGCATTGTAATTTAGAATGTCATTCTGTACCTATCATTCACCATTTTCTAGTTCACCAGACTCCTAGTTGGTGGAGTTACTCTTTTCTGGCTCTTTCCCTTGTTCTGCTCAGGCTGTCAGGCACATTTCCAAAATACCTGAATTTCTGTCAGAAGACTGGACCTGAAGAGTATTGCAACAGATGATAAGTTGTTAAAGATAAGGATGGAGGCTCCATGGCTCCAACTAACCACCTTCAAGGTCAAACTGTTACTAATTTTTAAGGATACGTCCTAATGATGAGGTCTCTGGGATCTGCAGGGTGTTTTCAATGACATGTCATGGAGTCCACTAATGGTTGGTTTTCCAAAATATGTGGCCAACTTCTGGAGTTCTGGGGACACCTTCTAGAGATTCTTTCTAGGTTCTTCTTCTCTTGAACGAAGAATTGGACAAAACAAGCACAAATGTGGTGAGGTTTTACATTTACTAAAAGTAGGAAAAGAAACATGTTCCGTAGAGTGAGTGTGGGGCAATTAAAAGTAGGGAAAAAAGTACACTTTACAGGGTAAGAGTGGAACACTGTGAAAGAGAGAACATAATGGCCCTGGGGTTGTGTTTGCTTGTTTTGTTTCTTTTTTTTTATTATTTTTTTTGGCTGGGATAATTTTTATTATTGCTTTAATCTCATTGCATGTTATTGATCTATTTAGATGTTTTATATCTTCTTGGTTCAATTTTAAAAGACCATTGGGTCAATAAATTTGTCCATTTTGTCTAGATTTTTCCAAATTAATGGCTTTTAATCTCTCAAAACACTCTTAATGGTCTTCTAGATTTGAGTGGTATCATCACTAATTTTATTTATTTGGGTCATTTTTTCTTTATTTTGGTTAGTTTGGTGAAGGGTTTGTCAATTTTGTTTATCTTTTCAAAGAATCAACTCTTTGACTCATTGACCCTTCATACTGTTCTTTTAGTTACATTTCATTTATTTCTGTTCCAATCTTTATTATTTCTTTCTAGCCACTGATTTGGGGATTGGCCTCTTCTTTTTCTTCTTCTTCTTTTTCTGCTTCTGCTTCTGCTTTCAAATGTATCAATGGGTTATTTGTTTGCAATTTCTCTGTTTTTCTAATGTAGGCACATTTAGCTATAAACTTACCTCTTATAACTGCTTTTGCTGTGTTCTATATGTTCTGGTAGGTTATGTTTCTATTCTCGTTTGATTACAGGGATTTTTGTAGTCCTTTCCTCCAGTTTTTTCAGTGACCCTCTGCTCATCTAAAAGTGCATTGTTTGCAACGGATTATCAAGAAGATTATACACTACGACCAAGTAGGATTCATCCCAGGGATGCAGGGATGGTTCAACATACGCAAATCAATACATGTAATACACCATATCAACAGAATCAAGGACAAAAATCACATGATCATTTCAATAGATGCAGAAAAAGCATTTGATAAAGTCCAACACCCATTTATGATAAAAGTCCT